>JBBPBX010045320.1:10782-27077 GCA_038048925.1 Garcialebias charrua
ATATATATATACATGTATATATACTGTATATGTATATATGTACATATATATGTGTGTGTGTGTGTGTGTATACACAGTAGTCTCTCGTTTATCGCGGTGGATCCATACCCTTAAGACCCACGATAAGTGAAAAAAACGCAAAGTAGAAATAGTAGTACAAGTAGTAAGTAGTAATTCATTTTAGTATTTATACTGTATATATGCATAGTAAGGCATTTAAACCCTTCCCACACTCTTGCAATATTCTAAGCAATGTTTATGGTAAATGGTAAATGGTAAATGGAGCTTATTTATATAGCGCTTTCCAGCCCCCTGTGAGGAGCCCCAAAGCGCTTTACAATACCAGCCATCCACCCATTCATTCAGACATTCATACACCGGTAGTGGTAGCCTGCCTTGCAAGGCGCCATCCAGACCTACCGGGAGCAACTCGGGGTTAAGTGTCTTGCCCAGGGACACACAACACATGGTGGGCGGATGCGGGATTCGAACCTCCAACCTTCCGATCAGGGGTCGACTGTTTATAAGCTCTAAACGCTCTAAAAGAGCACAGAATGTCATGATTTCAACTCCCTGCCTTCACTGCTCTCAGCCACCTGCAAGCGCTCTTGGCCACGCCCACTTGCACAGAGAATAGCTGATCAGCTGCAGTAGGTGCTAAAAAATTTAAAATAATTTATTTTAAATTAAAATTTGATCGTGCGGCTCATCCATCAATCAGCCAACTGTGTGCCATGTCCAATCTCATTTTTTAAAACCGCGATAGAACGAGTCCGCGATAAATGAACCGCGAAGTAGCGAGGGACTACTGTATATAAGGCTTAAAATTTAACATTTAACTTTTAAATTTAAGATTAAACATACTTTGTAATCCGAGTTGAAGTGTTACATCATTTTCAGCCCCCTTTTTGGCCTCTGCATTTGGTTGCAGGTCAAACTGACAAAGACAATGCAGAATAATGTAGATTTTAATTCCATAGCAGAGAAAGCTGTGTAGTCTCTGTAAGTAGGTCTAAGAAAAAAATATTGGTATTGGTATCAGTTATCGGCCAAATAAGTTTTAACATATTGGCATATTGGATATTGGCAAAAAATCCAATATTGTGCACGTCTAATTGTAACTGTTAGTCATTAAAAGCATGATGACATTAAAAAACAACCATTTAAAATAAGGCAGTTTTCAAGCATCAGCTTCATGCTTTTTGATGGGTCTGCTTGAGTGTTCATGATGCGCATGTTCTCATTTTGTGTACCTAACACATCAAAAATGTCAAATATGAAAGGACAAACTGGATAAAAATATCTTTGGGATAATTTAAGAAGCTATTTCAGTGAGTTCATTTTTCACCTCTGCTTTGAAGTATCTTAAAAAGCCTCCTCTGTCATTCTTCTTTCTTTTTACATGCAAGGATCCTTTTATTCACTCAAATTGCACTTTGCTTCAAATGTATTGTCATGAGAAACAATCTTACCCAGTTTAAAAAAAGGAAAGAAATCGAGAAAACAGGAATCTAGTTTCTGCATTTTGTCTTTGTCCATTTATTCAACTTTTCATATGTTTTTTGAGAAAACTCTCTAAATTGTCTTCCTGTCTGGTGAGGTCATGTCCTTTCTGTCATGACATGGATGAAAAGGTGCCATCCTTCCATTCCACCACCCTCCCTCATCAACACACTCACTGACACACACCCCTACTCTCATCTCACCCTTTTTCATTTCCAAAAATACCTTTAAAACCAATTAGTGGGATTAATTTCACTTATAGTAAGTTAATTATTTTGTGATGGATTGTAAAAAAGAAGAGGCCAGGAAGAGGAGGAGGACAGGAGGAACCTGAGAGAAGTCCTCAGGGGAGAGCTAAACTTAGTCTCTCTTTTTTAAGTCCGTCACTCCTTTGCTTCTTCTTTATCCAGATTGTCTGTTTGTACCTTTTTTCTGGGTGCCAGTCAATTTGATTACATTTCGTTTTTCTTTTTGTATTTTTGTTTGTAGTGTCCAACTTTAAGCTTGTACCAATGTGTGCTTGTGGCGCTAAATTCCCAGTGTCTCCTCTGTCCTTTTTAAAGTCACAAAAAGTAGTGAGTAAAATATTCTAGTGTGAAATCAGACAATATTATACTTCTTACATGAACAGAAATATGTATGTTATCTAGCTGACAGACGTTGGCATATGACTATATTTCTTTTACTTTTTAAGAAAGATTATCAGTGATGAAAATTTAAACCATCAGATTAAATTAAAAGTAGTTTATCTCTGAGCTGCAACTGATGGAGACTAGTTAGTAAACTATTCTTTTGAATGTCTCCTTGTGGGGATTCTCAATTTCCCTGTTTCGGTTGCAGAGGCTCACGGTCTTGTTGCTTAAATTTTCAAGCATTATTCAGAAAATGTGTTCTTCAGGTTTTCTCTGAAAATAGCCAATGTTGTTGTGGGTGTCTCAAACCCACCTCCAAGCCTTCTCGATTTTGTTGTGTAACTCCAACATTCTTGTTAAATCACAAAAAAATTCCAAACTATTGGGTCTACAACTGAAGAATTTCCTATTTTTAACCTGTTTGTATCAAAAGGTCTTCAACAGTTGCAGCACAGAAAAACTACATTAAGCTAGACATAATATATCAGTTTTAACTAAGAAAATACACATGCGTTAATTTATTTGCTACTCCAGCTTGTACCAATTTGCTTAAAGTATATGTAAAGCTAACTAGCCTGACCATTTCATTCTTCCCCTAATCATACCCCTTTGCGTAAATGCACAAAGTATAGCAGTAGGACTAAGTAGCATTGGAGCGGTAAAAGTTTGCTCCTGAAATGTCACTATTAAACTCTTTGCAGACGATGCATTGTAATTTGCTGCTACCTCTGTAAAATAACATAGCTCATCACTTAATCGTAAGAAGGAATTGACATTTAACTACTGTATTGTTGCACTCAACCGTTTATCCTGTGGGTATGATTTGAAACACTTGAAAACACTTGTAATTAGGAGTGTTTTGTTAAGTGTGGATCGTAGTCAGTACATAAATACTTCAGAGATCAAAATGCTGATGCTTGCATTACATTGAGTTGTGACATTGTTTGCTGTTACAGAATGGTAGCAAACTGGTAGATATTGAAACCAAAGGCCTTTGATTTTGCTGCTCTTTCACCATGTGAGCAGTCTTTTATAGTCTTATGCACTTTTCTTGATGTTAAGCTCTTTAATTAGCTCAGTTTTGTTCTGCCTTAAGCCAAGAGGAAGCTTGGCCTCTGTGTGTCCCGCATTCACTTTTTTTTTTACAGTGCTGTCAAGAAGATGCTGACTAAGCTCATGTCTTCATCTAAAGTACACTTGATGTGCTTAAGCCTTTGCACAGGACAAGACAAAACAGATGAATGCTGTACAAACACAGAGGTCAAACATCTACCAGAAGAGCGGAAAAACATATCTTGACTGGAAAGGCAATTTAGCCATAAAAATGACTTACTGTGTGTGCAGCTTCTCAGTCTGGGCTGATGTATCATGAACAATTTTGTTTTTATGTGTTTTTGCATTCAAATGGGTCATTGCTTTTAGTTTTGCATTTAGTTCCATTCTGCCAATCTTATCTTTAAGTAGTTGAGGTTGTCAACTCTTTTCCCCTCCACCCATTTGTACTCATGTTATTATGAGGTTTTCCTTGATGTTCCATCCCCCTCCTACCCACTCATTCTAGGAAAACCTCCAGTTCAGACTGCCGCATGGCTTCCAAGTTTTCCTGATTACTTTGACTGGAAGTCCCAAATTCCACTGGAAACAAAGCTCCGTCATATTGTCAAGGCTTTGAATTAGGAGCACCGCTGGGAAACGTTTCAGGCTCTGTGTGTGTTTTATCACTCATCCCATTACTTTAAGACAAAGCAGAGAAACGTACAAACTTAGCACACATACAACACCGTCCTCCTAGAAAAAGTGAGAAAAAAAATTAGGTGTGAGATGGTAGAGCTGATTGTGCTTCCGTGTAAATGTGTACAGAAAGGGCTTGATGGTTATACAAGGAGGAATGCAGTAGAGGAGAGGTCTGGTCATAGCTAGCTATCAAATGACTTTGTGACTCAGAACTACTGGAAGTCACGTGGAACAATTATTTGATGTGCTTGTGAGTGTTATAAAGTGTTGCACATTTATGGTAAATGCAAGGTCACTTGTTTATTTTATACATCGTATATGTTGCCTTACTGTTGTGATTGGGATTTTCCCAGAATAGCATAAAAAAGGCTAGGAACACACCTAGACTTTTTTAACTGAGGTGATTTTTTTCTTCTTCTGTATTTGGTGTATGTGATCGTCTATTGGGTCAGTTCATGTCAGATTTCCTCTTTATAAATTGTAACTTAAGGATTATGATGACCATTATTGTAACAGCTAAATAAAATTTAAAGTCAGTTTCTGCCAATAATGGTGGATGATGAGTAGTAGATATACTGTACCCACATGCAGTTATGTAGAGACTTGAGGAATGTATATTGTCCTGCATGTTAAGATTCTGTCCAGTGTTTCAGTGGATTTTATACACACAGAAATATGGGGATGAATGAATGGATGTCTTTTAGTCAATTTTAACCCAGGAAAACTCAATCAGGTGGAAAATCATGGCACAGGGAGATACAGAGAGAATTTGACAAGGAAGTGATGTAAAAGTAGTGTATTTATACTACCGGTAGTAAGGGTTATTACATATGAAAAGCAGGTTACTGGGGAGATGAATAGAAAAAAATTGAAACACTAGCTAACACTTGATGCATACTTAATAAGTAGATATATCTAACAAGGTTGAGTCAAGTGCTATGAGTGCTATTGAGTCTTCTAGTTGGTTTCTTCATGTTGAAACATGTCATATTTTATCCAATAGACTTCTTCAGTCTGTGGTGCTGCAACAAAATCAGTCTTATAAGCAGCACAGTGTGTGTGTATCATCCAGGATTTGGAAACGGTTTAAATGACTGATTTAAAATGTTTCCAAATATATGGTGTCTATACTCGGCTCTTTAGTAGCTCAGAACACCACATACAGAACACCATGGACTTTGTGGATAAGGTGAGGGATGTCATCATGGAGACTGATGAAACAATGGTCTCTTTTGATGTTACATCACTCTTTACGTGCATTCCTGTTGATGAGGCAGTAGAGGTGGTCTGTTTAAGGTTAAAATCAGACACCACTCTGAACAGCAGGACCACACTTTCCACAGAGCAACTGTGTCAACTCTTGAAACTGTGCCTGCAGTCAACCTACTTCACATATGGGGAGCAATATTATAGGCAGAAACATGGGTGTGCTATGGGGTCTCCAGTTTCTCCTATTGTTGCCAACCTGTACATGGAGGAGGTAGAAAAGAGAGCCTTGACGTCCTTTTCAGGGAGACCACCAAGTCATTGGTTCAGGTATGTTGACGACACCTGGGTTAAAATTAAATCTCAGGAAGTCCAACATTTCACTGATCACATCAACTCTGTGGATATCTATCAAGTTCACACGAGAAGATGTAAAAAATGGCAGGTTGGCTCTCTGTGAGGTCTCAGTTTCTGATAGAGGACATTTGAAAACCGATGTGTAACACAAACCCACCCACACACACCAGGACTTGAGGTTTGACTCCCATCACCTTCTGAAGCAGAGTCATCAGGACTCTGTACCACAGAGCAGACAGCGTCCCCACTAACTCAGGAGCCAGACAGAAGGAGAAATCCCACAAGACAGGCTCTAGAGCAATGTGGATATCCTAACTGGACCTTCCTGAAAGCAGAGAAGAAACCCAAACAGGACTCCAGCCAGCCATCAGGTGAAAAGAAGGAACCCAGACCCAGACCAGTGACTTTTAAACCCCAAAATACATTACGGCAAAGACTGGTTCATCCCAAAGATCCAGTCCCCCGGCACAAACAGAGTAATATTGTGTATGCTGTTCAGTGTCAGGAGGGCTGTGATCAGTCTTATATCGGGGAAACTAAACAGCCACTGGCCAAAAGGATGGCCCAGCACAGAAGATCAACATCATCAGGTCAGGACTCTGCGGTCTACACTCATCTCCAGGCCAGCGGTCACTCTTTCAGGGATGAAGATGTTCACATCCTTGATAGAGAGGAACGATGGTTTGAGAGAGGAGTAAAGGAGGCCATCTTTGAGAAAATAACTATTTCATAATTAACAACGGGGGGTGGAGGCCTTCATGTCCAATTGTCTCCCTTACAATGCTGTTATGGTTGTTATTAATGTTATTATTCATGTGTTAGTTTCCTGACCCCTGACGAAGGGAGCAGCTGAAACAAGAAGAAAAGAACCCATGCTGTTATTGCAAGTATAACTCAACCAAATAGCAAGCGTCCATCAGGGCACTAACAATCAGCCATCAGGCTGTTGGTCCTCATTTTGCATGTGAACAACTAGTTGTGGCTGTCACCAGCAAACCAGTTGACCCACTATGAGAAGGTGCTGTTTATAAGACAGAAGGGCCCAGCATACTCCATCTGAAGCGGAAAAATCGACTCTCGTTGATGTAGTCGCATGACCACAATTGAGTCAGTTTTTTCACGGAGCAGCTTCATCTGCTCCTTCTCGACACAAGGTCCGGGCCAAACTTTTTTCTCGCAGGTGCCATGTACGTATTGTGTGATTGGTCAGAAGTTTGTGGGGGGTGTTCGTCAATGCAGAAATGAGCTCGGACGTTCAGCTGTGAGACTCTTCATGTGCACTGAATTAGTCAAATGACCAAAAACTCCTGGATGGAGATAATGTGTACGGAGGAGTCTGTCTGCTGAAAAGAGTGGTGCTTTGATAGATTTGTGGTCGAGGATGCAGGGGACTTGTGGGAAGGAACCCATGTGGTAATGTAAACTGCAGAGAGAGGGGTTACCCAAGAGCTCTGCGTCTCGTGGTCTATGGAAGTTGTGTGTGAAACGAACGTCCTGCAGTCACATGATGTGAGTCGACTGTTCGACTTCAGATGGAGTATGCTGGGCCCATAAGTTTGCAGCTCCTCAGACTGAAGAAGTCTTTTGGATAAATGACAAAACGTTTCAACAAAGAAGAACCGTCAAGCTAATGTGAAGCAGTGTAGAGTTGTTGAACACAACTACGACAGTGCACACAATGACGAGGAGCACATTTTATATGGAGTAAAAAGGCAAATAAATGCTCCAGAAATATTATAAGCACTCAACTTCACTTGTGTGCAACTGTTTTCATCTTTAAGGCTTCTGTATGGATTTTAAAGACATTATATTTTTTTATCTGTGAAGTAGGGTGAGGATTTAACAGTGGCTCCATCATCTTTTTTTAACATTTTTTTCTTATTCAGTGTTTAACCTTTTGACCAAGCCAAGCCAAGTGTTTTATACCGATCTGCTACTGGCAGCACTTTCATTAAGACATTGATTTTTATTTTTTTTATGTCAGCAGGAGCAAAAAAGAAGCATTCGTGCAGGCTATATCTATAAATATTGGCGTATGTGCGCTGTAAAAACTAAAATACAAGCTCAAGATGAAGTTTGTCGAAAAACACACCAGGAAACGTGCATTCAAGGAAACAATTTGTACATAGTGGACTTTTTTTGGTGCTAAAGCTAAAGACAGAGGGAAGGCATGAAAAAGACTAGAAGGAAGGAGTGAAAGAAAGCAAGCAAAGAAAAAGTTAAATGTGCCATGAAAGAAAAGATGATGTTGCTGGAGAGCTTGAGGATGACTCATCCATAAGCTGGTGATGCCTCAGAGAAACACACACACACACTCACTCCCGGTACACACAGAATCGCGAATCCTCACACGCGCACACGCGCTGCACACAAATATTTAGCCGTACACTTGATCGCATACGCAAACATGCTCGGTTATGCACACTGCACCCCAGCGATCCATTGGTCTGATACTGATTCAGTGAGACGTGTGCGTTAGATCAGCAGCTTGTTTCTAATGAGCCAAAATGGCCGCTGCCGAACCAGAGTTTTCAGGGCAGAGCAGGGAACGGCCCCTGGGGCAGAGAAACTGGGCGAGAGGGAAGGATCAGAGGGGCTGGATTTAAATGGAGCTCATTAGCTCGCGGTAGTCGTGAGAGGTCCCTGCGCACTAAGGAGACACACACATGCACAGACACACACAGGCATGGATGCATACACAGAGACGTGTGCACGAAGTTTTCCTTTTCTTAATATTTTCACTGAAGATGTTTCGAAAGCAGGACAGGAGAGTAAAAGAGGGTGAGACTATGGTAAATGGTAAATGGAGCTTATTTATATAGCGCTTTCCAGCCACCTACGAGGGGCCCCAAAGCGCTTTACAATACCAACCATCCACCCATTCATACACACATTCATACACCGGTAGCGGTAGGCTACCATGCAAGGCGCTGCCTGTCCTACCGGGAGCAACTCGGGGTTAAGTGTCTTTCCCAAGGACACAACGACAAATGGTGTGGGGAACCGGGATTCGAACCTCCAACCTTCCGATCGGGGGACGACTGCCATTACCACTACGCCACGGCCGCCCCTAGTAAAAAAAAAAAAAGGAAAACAACTGATGTTTGGTGAAAGTAGAGATATTTTTCTGCAGGTGCTAAGGGGGGGCTAAGCATTTTACTAAGGGTGATACGAAGGATAATTTGTTCTTTCAGTTATCAAGGTCAATGTGTATTTACTGTCATTCACATCACATGTGGTACATAATGTGGAACGAAACTATGTACACAGTGTCCCAGTTACATCCAACACAAATACGAATTGTAACGAAAAACGGTGAAAAGATCTGAGACCTGAAATAAAAATACATTAAGCACTACTCCAGTCAAGGCTTAATTCTCTGGTCTAAGGCAAAATTAACTCTTTGAGCAGGAATTATTTCAGTTTTATACGCGCATGAATTTAAATACAGTTAGACTATTTTAATAAAAAGTTTATTTTGGATTTTGGTTAAAAGTAGTTATTTAAAGTGATCAGATAAAATCATTTATTATAAATGCAAGCCAGGAAATGATTTATCAAGTTGTATTAGCTAAAAAATGGCATAACCAGAGGTTTCCTCCCACAGACCAAAAACATGCATGTTAGGCTGATTGGTAACTCTAAATTGTCTCTAGGTGTGAGTGAGAGAGTGAATGATTGTTTGTCTCGTTTGTCTCTATGCGGCCCTGTGATGGACTTGCGACCCATCCAGGGTGTACCCTGCCCCTCGCACTGTGAATGCTGGATATGGGCACCGGCGACCCCCGTGACCCAAAATGGAATAAACGGGTAAAGATAATGGATGGATGGATGGCATAACCAGATGCATCATGTCACCAGTTCCTGCTCCTTACTGGGTCAGTGTTGAGAGCATCACTCATCTTTCTGGGCTTCAGCTGGTGGATCAGATTGTTTGTTTTTTTACTTGATATAATCACTGATTAAAAAAAAAAAATTCTTAGTTGTGTTTTGCAAGGAAAATATCACAACAACCACATATTAAAGAATATTAACTCAGATGAAAAATAAAATAATCTGATATTTTCTTGGGGGTGCTAAGGGGGTGCTGTGACTTTTCCAGGGGGGGCTATAGCACCCCCTAGCTCCCCCCTGGAGCCGCCTATGCCTGCATGTAAATGGTGTTTTTACCCCATTCCTTCCCTTCCCTGCTTATCCACCCACTCAATGCATGTCCTCTTTCCCCTCCCTAACACCTGTATAATCTATATACTTTGTCATGTCAATTAGACTCCTGACAACTAATTGTGGGTGGTGGTACTATGTGTTATTTTTGTCTCAAAAAGTGTTCTTTGTGCTCCGATTTAGCTTTCTGGTGTATTTATACTGTACCCATAAACTCTCTGTCATCAACACACTGTGCCTTTTTCACTTGGCAGCCAAACTGTCATCAAAGGGACTTTTGATTTCTTCTTCTGGTGCCCGGGCTCCACACGTCCCAGTGCGCTGGGGGTATTAAAGAGCAGGGAGGGGCTGATCTTTAAGCCAAGCATCCACTAAGCCTCAGAATTATAAATCTGCAAAAACTCGTCAGGCGCATTGTCAGTCTTATCTTTGAGAAATGTCAAGATTTTTGTTTTTTAACGTGTTTGCAATCAGGTTTTTTATTTATCCCCCGCCACTAATGATGAAGGTTTGATAATGTTTAGGCCAGTGTCTGTGTGTTTGTTTGTCTGTAGCAAACCGTTGAAGTGATTTTAATGAAACTCTCAAAGTACAGCTTCCACTTAACTTTTGGAAACACCAAAATGGCCATAGCTTGGTCAGTTTTACAAACGTTGAGCTCCAGTCTGGTGTGATAGTAGCTGAGAGTCATCCTGAACATGTTTCATGAGCACGTACCCAAGAGATGACGTCACCTGCAAGGTATGACCAAAACTTCTCAGCAAACAGAGACACATTTTTCTTCTGTATATTTTTCGGCATCTTTCTCGTTCCACAATTTTTTGCGCTATTTCAATAGCTCATTCAGGAGAAGGGTGTTGTGACTTTTTGGTAATGGTGCACCTTTAGCTTTGTGAAATATTTAGCCTTTTCTACCTTTTGTTTTTCATAGAAAATTAACTGAGCTCATTTTACATCTTTCAAACCTTTAGATGTGTTTACAACCTTTTGCTGCTCCTGTCACATTTTGTTCTGGTTCGGCTTCTTTCAGCGTCCTTGTGGAAATTTCAACTTTTTTTTTTTGCTACTTTCAGCTGTTTTCAAATGTTTTGTGCTCCTTTCAGATTTGTTCTGCAAACTACACAATTTTTGTGTTTCTTCTAACTTCTTTCTGCTTCTTTCTGCTGTTGAGAATTAACTTTCTTGTTCTTTCTGCTAATTTCAGCTTGTTAGGCTCCTTTCAGTTTATTTCTGCAAGTTTCAGCTTTTTCTACTATTTCATACTATTTAGCTGCTTTATGCTCATTTTAGCATTTTCAGCTAATTCCCCTTTGGTTGCGCACATTTCAACTTTTTTCAGCCTAATTCAGCAAAAATGTACTCTCTCCTCTTCTTTCTGGTAATTTCAGCTTCTTTCTGCAATTTGTTTTAGCTGTGTTTCAGCAGTTTTTAAGCTAATTTAGTCTTTTTTCAGGTAATCTACACTTTATTGTGCTCATTTATGTTTCTTTCAGCCTAAATGGGCAAATATGTTCTTTCGGCTTTATTATGCTAATTTAAGCTTGTTCTATATTTTTAGCTAGCTTATTTTTTTTATTTTTTTTAAGCATATTTGAGCTAATTTCAGTTGTTTTCAGCAAAAAAAAGAATTCATGTTAATTTCTGAGGCAGCACAGTGGCACAACTGGCAGATCAGCGAGCAGGTCCTTGGTTCAAATCCCGGTCCGGGGGCCTTTCTGTTAAAATTAAAAGTTTAAATTATTAATTAAATTATTTCTGCTAATTTCAACTTGTTATGCTCCTTTCAGCCTATTTCTGCTAGTTTCTGTTATTTCCGCCACTATTTAGCTGATTTTATGCTAATATTAGCTTTCTCTGCTAATTCCACATTTTTTTGCACTCATTTCAACTTTTGTGTTTGTTCTGCTTTCTCCTGCTGATTTATACTTGTTCTATGTTTTCAGCTGCGTTTCAGCATGTTTTTGTTGTTGTTGCTAATTTCAGCTGTTTTTCAGCCAGTTCTTCTGCAATATGCATTCACGCTGCATTTTCGCAGGAAATGCAATTTCTCTATAGTTTTAAGTTTAAACCCATCAGACCCTCACTATCAGGATTCTTCAGAGGACATTTTAAACAGCCAGAAAAGTCTTGTCCATGTTTATTTTTTCACTCAACAGCATCACTCTGTAGCACATCTGCATGACAGCCACCTGTACAGTGAACAGCTGCCTCACACTCACACGTTTCTGATCCATCCAAACAGACCAACGTTTTCCAGCAAGAGATTCAATAAAAAAACAGGAGCCAAGCAGGAGTGATACAGACTGTAGATGACTAAAGCTATTGTAGCAAAGTGCATTATGGGAAATGTGCTGCTTTTGTTTAACTTTAAAGGACATAAGCTTATTGAACATATGAGCTTGTTAAAAGAAAGAACAATATCCCGTCAATGCCCTTTGCTCTGGACTCATTCACTGCTGCGCAGCAGTTTTTATTCTGATTTTAATTACAATAACAAATAACGCTTTTTTGGCTTTTGGTACTCCATTAAACAGTCAGTTTTATATTCTGTAAATATGTTGTTTTTTCATACTCCTGATTTAGTAGAATGTGAAACTGTGTGGCTTTCATTTTAATGTTTTATCAGTTCATTTTTACTCTGACCTTTCCAATAAAGTCAAAAAGACAGAAAATGGAGGCTCATTTTTCATTTAAATTACACTAGTAATTTACGTAATTAGGCCGTGATATTAGAGGTAACATAAGACAGAAAATGAGGTCCACTGTCCTGGTGAACCGTCCGACTGGCAAATCAAAGTTGAAGCAGCGTTTTCTCGTCATCTTTGTTTAACACACAGATACGGTCGTTGCAGGGCTGGAATTAGAATGATGTTCTGCTCCCACATCTGTTCCCATGGCTTCACATCTCCCATTCAGGATGGGTAGAGCCTGAGTCATAAACTTAACACTCCCTCTGAGACCGCGCCGATGCCAAACACTCCAAGCTAAACTACAAGAGCACATTCATTAGCGCTTTATTGCTCTGCAGGCGCATCGGTTAATCACAGGCGTGCAATGATACATGCACACGTGTTTTCGTTTCCATTTTTTTTTTAAGTTTGTGAGCAAGATGACAAAATCATGCATAATTTACATTGTTACCATTGTCTTTGTTTGACAGCTCCCTGGTGTGTTACCTAAAACCAGAGTTTCTCTCCAAACATCTCCTCTTTGGAAATCATTTATTTACTGTATCCTCGTAATCTGTATTAGTGCCCTTGGGTGTCCTGAAAGGCGCTTTTAAATAAAATGATTATTATTATAATTTCTGAAAACTCTTATTGACTCATGTAAAACGGCTTCACCTCGACGACCTCTCTACATGACAAGAAAGGTTTTATTAAAAGCATCTTAGCAGTAATTTCATTTACAGTTTCATTTCAATTTTTATTTGCAGCAGATCCACTGATAAAGGCAACGAGACATTTTACAACATGTTGTGAGTAATGTCTATTTTACAACCCTTTTGATGTGTCGTTTAATAGTCTTCTTTTATCTACCTACCTTTGTGAACATCAGCATTTAAACTAATTTTCTGCATTTTATTATCGTACTTTCTGCCGCACATGTCGCACTGCAGTATGAGTCGCATCAGTCCAATTATTTCTAATAAAGTGGAAAAATCCATAAATACGTTGCTTCGCCGTATACGTTGCATCTATTATGCGTCACCGCTGACAACCTGGAAATGTGAGCCGGTGTTGTGACAAAATTGATGGGCTGCCAAATGGCGGCCGTGGGAGCGTGCACGGGAGGACTTTAACAAGAATTTAACAAGATTAACACTTAAAAACAATTATTTGTTTGCTCAAAATTATAGTAAAGGTGTGTCTTAGTCTAACATTAGCTTAATAAATGCACTTTGACAGTCAAATCAGCTGCATTTCAAAACCCAATTCACCGTAGTAGGAACGTGCTGAGGGAGGACTCGTGCATTTCTTCAAAATTTAACATGATAAACAGCTAAAAACAATTACTGTATTTGTTTGCTCAAAATGTGTATCAGTTGAACTTTTACTTAATAAACGCACTTCAATGGTCAAATTAGCTGCATTTCACTGGGGCAGCGCAGCAAAATGCAGCCAATTTGATGGTTGCTCCAAGCGAGCTGAACGATGGTGGCAGGATATGGCAAGCCGATTGTGTCATTAATATTCACTTTTACCTATTAGTCAAAAGTCAAAGTCAAAGTCAACTTTATTGTCAGATCTGCAATATGTACTGTACAGGACATACACAGGACCGAAATTGCGTTTCTCTCAGTCCCTCGGTGCAACAGTAAACATCTAAACATTGAAACACTGAAACATATAATAATAGACATAAGCATAAAATAGTAAAACTAACACTGTCCTGAGTTTTTTGCATAGTGGTATAAGAGTATGAAAATTTACACCAACTCTAAAACTAAAACATTAAACATTTAATGAACATAATACTGTCCTGAGTTTTTGCATACTAGTATAAAAAAGAGTATAAAAAGTATAACTAAAATAAACTAAAGGTTTCTAGCATTGACATTTGCAAAGTGGCAAAGCAGCGTATGAGTTAATGTACACAGTATATGTATGAGGTAGTAGTTGATGTTGTTATAGAGGCAAAAAGTGGCATATGCAGTAAGGCACATTGGGCATCCCTAAATAAGACCGTTCAGAGCACACTGTATATGTATCAGCAGTGGTGTAGATATTAGAGTAGTGTAAATGTAAACAGTAGTAATTACATGTAAGCAGTAGTAATAAAAGTAAACAGTATTAATAAATGTAAACAGAGAATGTAAACAGTATTATGATTATAGGCAGTGATGTAATACAAACATTAGTGCAAGTATGAGAAGTAGTGCAAACTGTATGAGCACATGACCGAGAGTTTAGTGAATAACCCGTTTGATGACACAGAGTCCAGTGTTAAAATCTTTGTGTTGTGTGGTAATGTGTGAGAAAGTTTTAGTGTTAAGGCAGTTCAAATGGGAGGGGGGGCAGAGCAGGCAGAGTGTTTAGCATCCTGACTGCCTGATGAACAGAGCTGTCTCTCAGTCTGCTGGTTCGAGCCTGGAGACTCCTCAGTCTCCTCCCTGATGGCAGCAGTCTGAAGCAGCTGTGTAGTGGGTGTGTGGGATCACCTGCCATGCAGTGGGCTTTCCGAGTGAGGCGTTTGCTGTGTAAGTCCTGCAGTGAGGGCAAGGAGGTGCCCACGATCTTCTCAGCTGCTCTCACAATGCGCTGGAGGCTCTTGCGGCAGGATGCAGTACATGCACCAAACCACACAGTGATGCAGCTGGTCAGGACACTTTCTATGGCACCTCTGTAGAAGGTGCTCATGATGGGGGTTGAAGCTCCAGCCCTTTTCAGCTTGCGGAGAAAGTAGAGACGCTGGTGAGCCTTCTTTGCCAGTGCTGCAGTGTTCCTGCTCCAGGACAGGTCCTTTGAGACGTGCACTCCCAGGAACTTGGTGCTGTCTACTCTCTCCACTGCGGTGCTGTTGATGGTCAGAGGGGCATGTTGGGCATCCCTCTTCCTGAAGTCCACAACAATCTCCTTTGTCTTCTCCACGTTGAGAGTGAGATTGTTGTGTCCGCACCACAAGGCCAGGCGGCTCACCTCGTTCCTGTAGTCCGTCTCATCGTTGTTGCTGATGAGACCCACCACTGTTGTGTCGTCCGCAAACTTGATGAAGTGGTTGGAGCTGTACGATGGTGTGCAGTCGTGTGTTAGCAGGGTGAATAGAAGGGGGCTCAGCACACATCCTTGTGGGGCCCCTGTGTTCAATGTGATGGTGCTAGATGTGTTACTCCCGACCCGCACTGTCTGTGGTCTCCCGGTCAGGAAGTCTAGCAGCCAGTTACACATTGAGGTGTTCAGCCCCAGACTGTCCAGTTTAAGGATGAGCTGTTGGGGGATGATGGTGTTAAATGCCGAGCTGAAGTCGATGAACAACATTCTAACATAGGAGTCCTTCGTGTCCAGATGTGTGAGAGCTGTGTGAAGGGCAGAGGAGATGGCATCGTCGGTTGAGCGATTAGGTCGGTATGCAAATTGGAAGGGATCCAGGGAGGCAGGGAGGACAGATGTGATGCTTTTCATGACTAGCCGTTCAAAGCACTTCATCAGGATGGGGGTGAGTGCTACTGGGCGATAGTCATTGAGGCATGCGGGCGTTGCCTTCTTTGGGACAGGGATGATGGTGGTGGCTTTGAAACAGGTGGGGACGATGGCCTGGCTCAGTGAGATGTTAAAGATGTCCGTGAAGACCGCTGCGAGTTCCCCTGCACAGTCCTTCAGCACACGACCTATTACATGATATAATGGCATGCCATTCTGCTCGAATGCCATCTAGCAGCTGAAAAGGGTAGTGTTCAATATTTTCTGTCAGAATGAATGAAAACGGTCATATCTCAGCCAAAAATTTGTTTATAAATATGGGGAAAAAATCCATAAATATGTCGCTTCGGCGTATAAGTCGCAGAGCATGTAAATTATGCAACAACAAAAAAATGCGACTTATAGGGCGAAAAATACAGTAATTTCTTAATTGGCTATTGTCAACAGCAAATCTGACCAACCAGTTGGGAAAGCAGATTTTTGTTCTTGTTTGTTATTGAAGCATGCACTGTACCAAACAAACAAACAAAAACTGACACACACACACACATATCTATAT
>JBBPBX010045322.1:0-22274 GCA_038048925.1 Garcialebias charrua
GCAACGTTTGTCACCTTTTTCATCCCTTCTGAGTTTGCAGGTATATGCATATTATTATGACATTAGGGAGGGTACCGGCACTTATTTTTTTCCACTTAAAGCACTGGGTAAAAGCGACCTGCTAAAACTAAAGAACTATGAACAGCAATGGTAGAATTTCCTTAAACAATAAACAATAGAAAACAAAAGAGAGAAAAAAACAAAAGAGAGAATTTTTATTTTTATTTTAACAAAGTATCAAAAACTTTGTTTCTTTCATTTGTTTCTTCATTTAATTTTGAACAGTTAAATTTTTAAACACCATAAACAAGTAAAAGTGTAAATATTGCCACCAAAATATTCTGGAAACAACACAAAAATGTTCAAAAAGGGAACAGGAAGAAGCAATGGCTTATCTAGTCCTGTCCCTAAACTTACATACACATTCTGAACCAAACCAGATTGGTAAAAATAATGAACAACCCCCAAAAAAATACTCAAATTGCAGACCAAAAAAATAAAAAATTGTAGGCAAAAGCACAAGCTTTTTACACCTTCACTACATCAAAATCAAAGCAGCAGAGTATTATCCTGTATATTTATAACTTATCAACGAATTCCAGCTAAACAAGCTCATAAAAAAACACAAAATAGGAAAAGCAGAAAAAAACACTCAAGTCTTATTATATTTGTTTAGTAAATGATTTTTATATATATTTTTAATTTAAAGATTGAAAAACACAGTTGAAACTCCGTACGACAACTATTCCACACCTGAATCCCTCTAACTGAAGTACAGTTGTTTTTAATATTTGTCTTAACCTTTGGTTTTTTTAAATAAATCCTTCTCTCGTAAATCATAGTTTTTCCTCTGTAATTTTGAACCACTTTTGTATACAACTTGGAAGGAGTTTATTGTAGGCTTTGTACATAATCAGTGCTGTTCTGAGTTCTACCAAGTCATAAAATTTTAAAATTTGCAATGTAAGAAATATCTCATTAGTTGGATGAAAGTTATCAGATGCAGTTATAATTCGGATAGCTTTCTTCTGGAGCATGTAAACTGGTTTTGTGTTGGTTTTATACGAGTTTCCCCATATCTCAACACAATAATTAATGTATGGAACAACAGGATAACAAGTAAAGTGATTTCTTATTTAGGAGATGTTTTGTTTTATTCAGTATTGCAATAGTTTTTGACATTTTGGCCTTAACATTATCAATATGAGCCTTCCAATGCAATTTGATTGTGGGATGGGTTTATTTATTTATTTATCTACTGTATTTTATATTAGTGTTAGACTTTTATTATTATTTGTGTGTTTTCTTATTTAATGTGATCAATGTGCTTATCAAAGATGTAAAAATGTGCAGTTCATTACAGTGTTTGTCCAAAAGGTGATGTCATTTGCTGGAGGACAAATAAACAAGAGGAATGACTTGACAAGTTGTTTTGTTTATTAATTGTGATATTTATTTATTTGTTGGGTGCGATATGGCCTCAAAAATCTGAAAACAGTTGTCTAACCAAGTCAGACATTTAAATTGGTGACCACTTCAAAAGATGTTCATGTGAGGAACCTGAAGGATCCAAGTCAACTGCAGCTGAGTTTAGATGCTGGAATAGCTTTGGGACAGGGACTGGACACAGCTCTTCCATACTCCGAGCTTTCCTCTGGAAGAGTTAAGATCTGGTCCTTTTTTTTTTTTTTTTACTAAAGTAAATCTGGTTCTGTTTGAGCCTCTTAGCTGATTCTCTGCCTGACCAAGATTTGTCAGCCAGTTGTGTCTTTGCTGAATGGACAAACTGAGTTTATTCTCCTTGGTTAGTCACAACTGCAGTTTTTTTTTTAAGCTTGACTTTTTATTCCTACCAGTCCTGTTCACAGCTGAAAACTGCACACAAGCTGACCATTATGATTGAATGAACACTGATGGGTGTCCTCCAAAATGGCAGCTAGGCTGCCTGCATGCACATACAAACCGGATTCCAAAAAAGTTGGGACACTAATCAAATTGTGAATAAAAACTGAATGCAATGATGTGGAAGTGCCAACATCTAATATTTTATTCAGAATAGAACACAACTCACAGATCAAAAGTTTAAACTGAGAGAATGTATCATTTTAAGGGAAAAATATGTTGTTTCAAAATTTCATGGCGTCAACAAATCCCAAAAAAGTTGGGACAAGTCCATTTTTACCACTGTGTGTCATCCCCCCTTCTTCTTACAACACTCAACAGACGTCTGGGGACAGAGGAGACCAGTTTCTCAAGTTTAGAAATAGGAATGCTCTCCCATTCATGTCTAATACAGGCCTCTAACTGTTCAATCGTCTTGGGCCTTCTTTGTTGCACCTTCCTCTTTATGATGCACCAAATGTTCTCTATAGGTGAAAGATCTGGACTGCAGGCTGGACATTTCAGTACCCGGATCCTTCTCCTACGTAGCCATGATGTTGTGATTGCTGCAGAATGTGGTCTGGCATTATCTTGTTGAAAAATGCAGGGTCTTCCCTGAAAGAGATGACGTCTAGATGGAGCATATGTTGTTCTAGAACCTGAACATAGTTCTCTGCATTAATGGTGCCTTTCCAGACATGCAAGCTGCCCATGCCACAAGCGCTCATGCAACCCCATACCATCAGTGATGCAGGCTTCTGAACGGAGCGTTGATAACAACTTGGGCTATCCTTGTCCTCTCTGGTCCGGATGACATGGCGTCCCAGTGTTCCATAAAGAACTTCAAATCGTGACTCATCTGACCACAGAACAGTCTTCCATTTTGCCACACTCCATTTTAAATGACCCCTGGTCCAGTGCAAACATCTGAGCTTGTGGAGCTTGCTTAGAAATGGCTTCCTCTTTGCACTGTAGAGTTTCAGCTGCAACGGTGGATTGTGTTCACTGACAATGCTTTCTGGAAGTATTCCTGAGCCCNTCAAGTTTAGAAATAGGAATGCTCTCCCATTCATGTCTAATACAGGCCTCTAACTGTTCAATCGTCTTGGGCCTTCTTTGTTGCACCTTCCTCTTTATGATGCGCCAAATGTTCTCTATAGGTGAAAGATCTGGACTGCAGGCTGGACATTTCAGTACCCGGATCCTTCTCCTACGTAGCCATGATGTTGTGATTGCTGCAGAATGTGGTCTGGCATTATCTTGTTGAAAAATGCAGGGTCTTCCCTGAAAGAGATGACGTCTAGATGGAGCATATGTTGTTCTAGAACCTGAACATAGTTCTCTGCATTAATGGTGCCTTTCCAGACATGCAAGCTGCCCATGCCACAAGCGCTCATGCAACCCCATACCATCAGTGATGCAGGCTTCTGAACGGAGCGTTGATAACAACTTGGGCTATCCTTGTCCTCTCTGGTCCGGATGACATGGCGTCCCAGTGTTCCATAAAGAACTTCAAATCGTGACTCATCTGACCACAGAACAGTCTTCCATTTTGCCACACTCCATTTTAAATGACCCCTGGCCCAGTGCAAACGTCTGAGCTTGTGGAGCTTGCTTAGAAATGGCTTCCTCTTTGCACTGTAGAGTTTCAGCTGCAACGGTGGATTGTGTTCACTGACAATGCTTTCTGGAAGTATTCCTGAGCCCATTCTGTTATTTCCTTGACAGTGGCATTCCTGTTTGAGGTGCAGTGACGTTTAAGGGCCCGGAGATCACGAGCATCCAGTAGAGTTTTACGGCCTTGACCCTTACGCACAGCGATTGTTCCAGATTCTCTGAATCTTTTGATGATGTTATGCACGGTTGATGATGATAACTTAAAAGTCTTTGCTATTTTACGCTGGGTAACACCATTCTGGTATTGCTGCACTATCTTTCTGTGCAACAATGGTGGAATTGGTGATCCTCTTACCATCTTGGCTTCTGAGAGACACTGACACTCTGAGAAGCTCTTTTTATACCCAATCATGTTGTCAATTGACCTAATTAGTGTTAATTGGTCTTCCAGCTGTTTGTTATATGCTCAATTTCCTTTTTCCAGCCACTTATTGCTACTTGTCCCAACTTTTTTGGGATTTGTTGACACTGTGAAATTTTGAATCAACATATTTTTCCTTTAAAATGTTACATTTACTCAGATTAAACTTTTGATCTGTCATCTATGTTCTATTACGAATAAAATATTGACATTTGCCATCTCCACATCATTGCATTCAGTTTTTATTGACAATTTGTTTAGTGTCCCAACTTTTTTGGAATCCAGTTTGTAGATTGTGATGTCATCACATTTGTAGAGACAGAAGCAATCGAGAGGGTTACACAAGAGTATTGGTATTTTCACATCCGTTATAAAATCCTGGTAGACAGCTGGACCCATTTATTAAAAGTTGTCCCCCCACCAGAATCGTTACAAGTCCAGAATGTTTTAAAGTGTCTCGTTAGTATTGTTGTGTCTCTGTCACATGTATAGACTACCGGTATATAAAGTGTACAGATGTAAACAATTGTTTGTGTGAAACAGTGAATGAAAAGTATGTTAAAAAGCATTTTGCAATACTTTAATGAGATCATCACCTTGTTAAAATGAATTTGGATTTTAGTCAGTTTTTTTGTTTTTTGTCCTTGAGCAATACAACTCATTTAATTCACACTAACAATCTGCCACAGTGATTGTTGCATTGTATTTTATTGCTGGTAGTAAATGTTGTTCTTGTCCTCAGTCTCAGGGAGCAGCTGGCTGATCTTTACCAGGCCATTCACTCCTCTGCAAACATGACTTTCCTGCAGACGTACGAGGACATCGTCCACTCCCTTGTCAGTAAAAGCCTAGAAAACAAACTAGAATGTGAACAAATGGAGACCAATCTAAAGCGGTAAGAAAAACCATATTTAATATTCATATGTGATCATTTTATATTGATCCTTTGCTGTTCATTGAGACATGTTTTGTGTTTCCTGTGCGCCAGGCTGCCACACACCCTCTGTGTGAAAATGTCAAGCTCTCTTATCAGTTCTAAATAGGTTGGGGATCATTTTAATCATTTTAAAGACTTGCTCTGTTTTATAGTCACACATGTGATGCCCAGAGCAGGAGGTAGTATAGTGCACATGTCTCAAACCTCTTTCTGCTCATGACTTATTGACGTATAAAAGTTAGGACTAATGTGAAGCAACAGAGTTTCTTCTTTCAGCTGCTACTTTTTGCAGATGCTGCAATGAATCATTTGCCTCCGTTCCATCCCAGTGTCCTCTTCTGTCACACACCTCCTGCATATCCTCCCATCCCTCCATCCATGAACAGGCCTGTCGCGATAAACAATAAATCGAGTAACTGCATGACGAATGAAAATTATCAACGCCATTTTCATTTATCGGTTTTATCGTTTCTTTATGTCTCTCTTTCTACTGAAGACACTGGATGACAAAAGGCTCAACTCCGGTGCTCTTCACTAATCCCTCCCTTTCTCTTTAAGACATTATTATTATTATTATTATTATTATTATTATTATTATTATTATAAAATGTGTTTTAACTGTCCAAAATCACGTTTTTGGATCGTTAAAAGCAGCTAAGCTACAAGCTAAGCTAACAGGCCGACCTCGGGAATAAGCCTCTGTCTTGTCGAGCTCCAAAATTCACGGTTGAAACCCGTGCCTTTTTGTAAACAGCTGTTTTTCTCTTCAAAAAGAAGATGAGAACTTGTTTACTGATTTAATCTAAAAAAGCAGGGAAAGCATTCTGGTCCCTCCCCCTTGCTCTCGCTGAACTTCAGCTCAGCCTCCTTAGCTCCGCCTCCACTGCATGTCCTGTCGCAGCCGCTGCGATATTCTGTGTTTATATGTTAATAAAACGTTCTAAAAAATAAAATAAAAACATGGAGCGCTGGTCCAGCACACCAGAACACCAGGAAATCTGCAGAGCCTCGCGCAGCCACGTTGAACCCGAGTTTAATTCGCTCGTGACAAATTCATTCATTTCCTCATTGTTTCAGTCATGGAGTCAGCGGAGGAGGAAGCGATCACTTGACTTTTGGCAAAAAAACAAAAGAAAAGTCCAAATCGGGGATAAAGAAGGGGAATTTAAAACTTACAGACTGCAGCTTTAAAGGATTAAATGTAACTTCAGCTAGTTTCATGGATAATTTCAGTGAGTGACAGACTAATGTATTAACTTTATTAATTTAGTCTCTCTCTCTTGTAAATGAGTCTTTGAGGCTCAATGGGATTAACCTGCCTAAATAAAGGTTGAATGAATGAAAATTTACTTGTGCACAATAAATAAAAATTTAATTTATCTTAATAATAATTTAATACATTTTAATACAGGTAGTCCTCGACTTACGAACGAGTTCCATTTTTACGCATTGTTCGTAACTCGAATTTGACGTAAGTCTGAACTCATTACACGTGGCGTTCGTAAGTCCAGATTTTTGCCCTAAGACGGAAACTGCATGCTAACGCTGCGCCGCACACCCGTTTATCGACATGAGACTGAACAAGCGTACATACTGGTCCATAAACATGCACAGAACTTTATTTACAAACAGTTAGCTAACACATTACACCACACATTCATCTATAAACGTATACCTGTACAGTATTTACTGCACAACAGTACTGTTCGGAGCGCGTTCGTAAGTCAAGGACTACCTGCAGGCCCATCTTCTCCAAAATGATCCTAATAACATCAACATAAAATGAATGAAGAGCCATGGAAAATAATGTCTCATAAAAACTAGTTTTCACAGCACAACACAAGAGGAGCTGTACTTCAGGTTATGCATGAGGGTTAATGAAACTACTGTACTCAGAAGCATAAGATGAATACTGTAAATGGATTCATTCGTATACCTCCATGCCACAGCTGCAGTGTTTTGCACCTGTGGGAAAAGTGGCTGTTCTCACCCTGAAGCTTAATAATAAAAGCTTCCGTCTGCTCCTTGCTCCCTAAAAATAAAAAAATAAAAATTAGCTTGGCTGCGAAAGTATTACGGGACCCACTGTACGAGCTGATCTCCGACAAAAAAATACTACAAAACTGTGTTGCAAATGACAAAAGCCTATCGTCTGCTTTAAATCATAACCGCTTTAGGCTTTTAATTTTTTTTATCCCAGATTTTAACATACTTGCATTTAAGTGTACTCGCTCACTGCTTCGTCTGCCATTACGTCCAGAATTTTCCGTATGCCCACAATGCATCTTGGGATAGGGTGGGCTGCGTAGGATACACGGGACTTGGCCTTCAAATCGGGGAAAGGAGACTGCATTGAAGGAGTCTTCGAATTGGGACAGGCCTCGGCACATCACTGTGACGTCAGCGGCCTTCAAATGCGACCTTCGAAGGATGCAGTTGTTGGATTGGGGCACAGCTTCTACCTGCACCTCCCCAGGTTCTCTTCCACCTGCTCCCTTCTCAGACTGCAGATCAAAGTGTCATCGGCAAACTACCGGTAGTTCTGACCTCATCTGCCAAACCTGTTCATCATCAAACAGGCAAACGAGCAGGGGTTGTGTTCCTGCCTCCACCTCAAACCCATCGGTTACTCCCGCCACACGCCTCACCCCCGTCTCACGGTCCCTGAGAGTTTTCATCTGCCTCAAGAAGCTTGTGGTTGTTCGGTGATACCATGTGGTTTGAATGTACAGTATTCCACAAGCTTCTGACTTGTGCTCAGGTCTGCTCGCTGAATTTGTTCCTCCATGCATAATTCTGTTTATTTTTCTTTGTTTTTCTGCACCCGTTGAAGTTTTACGGTACAGTCTCCACCCTGAAGTACATCTGTAAACTTTCCCTTGTCCTGCCCATAACTTCTGATCCATTCAAAATATATTGATGAATCTTTAAGCATCACTGGACAGAGTGTCCTGAACAGTTTTCATCACGCCTGCTTCAAGAGCAAGGTCAAAGGAAAAACAAGATCCTTGTTTGTTCAGGCCATTGTTATAGATTACTTTACTGCTGTGCAAGTTTGACAGGAGTAAAATGTGCCGGGTGTGGTACTCTTGTTAAGGTTTAACCAAACTGATGTCCCTGCAAATGATCTTCAAGGTCGTCTGTTTGACAGTGACTTCACCTGCTGATTCCTTTCATCAGAGCTGAACCTGTTTCTGGTGCATCTGTTTGATCTGTTCATGTGGGAGTTGATGCAGGGGACACCCTGCACGGTGCTGGGCTCTTTTTTTTTCTTTGTGAAGACAAGAGCCAGGCGTTAGCATCTGTTTCTGACGACATCTCACACGTTGACGTGCACGCTAACACTCGTTATTTTTAGAGTTTGACATAATGTAGGATAATGGGGAAATGTTTAATTTTTTTAGCTTCAGTCAGGGGGGGCAGGTGGCATTCCTCACTCAAGGAAGTAGAAAGACTTAATTGTCTTTGCTTAGATCTTTAATTCCTTTTTAAACGTATGATTCTGTTTGTTGTTTTGTTTGTTTGTTTCTGTAAAATTATTTGGGCCTCATTTTTCCACCCATCACTGAATAATGAATGTCCAGGATCTTGTTTTTTTTTAAATGTCAGCTTCAAAGAGCAGTGCATTAAGTCAGGCCCTCCCTCAACCGTGATTGGTTCAAACGAGGTGCAGTTAGAGCAAAGTGGTTATGTTTGAAGTCCAGACCCAAATATTCTTATAATAACTTGGATTTGTGTTGGAGAATCAGTTATGCGGCTGCTTTCACAAGCTTTGTACATTCTTGTTGAAACAGAACTGAGGAGATGAACACCAGTCAGCTGGCAGAGCTGGAGGAAGATATTCAGCAACAGTTGGCAAGAACAGAGGAACGGGTCAGGAACGAGGTGAGTGACATACCTGCCGACTTAATATTTGTTCTGTGTGGGGGAAATGGCATGAATGACTTATGGTATAAAGATTTGTGCATTATTAGTGTTTTACTTGCAGCCAAAGTGACACGTTTGGCCACCTTCATGTTTGTGGTGCAGCCCAGTCACTGTGTGCTGCAGGTTAGACGTCTCTTCTCACAAAGAGCCTCTGTAAAGTCTGATGAAAGCCCCACTTGAAGCTCGGACTCGGCCTGCGCCTCTGACCGCCTCGGTTTAATGTTTGCAGGAGCGGAAAAAAATGGAAGGAGTCATGGCAACCATGCAGAGGAAGCACAAAGAGGAGGTCGCAGACCTGCACGCCACAGTTGATCGGCTGCTAAAGGTACGGAGGTCCTCGCACACAATGTGAACGCATTTTGTTATCTTGAAGGAAAACGTTGTTTTAAGACGAGCACCCGCAGCGCACAGCACGCAGTTGAGGTTTAATTTTACAGAGAATGTCGCAGATGAAGAAAAAAATTGTTAAAAAAAAAATAATAAATTCAGATTTTCTATCTTATCTAAAATATTTAATCCAAAATCACAAAGAAAATCTTTCCAATGCAACAAACAGCCTTTTGTGTCTGGATAAAGGTAAACAGAAAATTAAAGGGAATGCTCTATAAAGTGACAGCTTAAATGTCCACTGACATCATCTTTGAACTTTGCATAAAATGATACAAGATATACAGTATATCTTGTATCATTCAACTATGTTGGTTTTTGCAAACAAAATGATAAATTAATGAAAATTCCTTTCAAAGTGAGTTTAAAATTAAAAACCGTGTTTCTTCAAGGAAAATCCGACTACACACGAATGCAACATCTGTGACGTAGGAAGGAGGACCTTCAGTCTGCGTGCTAGGATAACTCATAACGTATTCTCTGCCAGATCGCCTTTTTTTTTGTATAACTTGAAAAATGCCGTACGTTGTGTCGCATTTGGGTGTTCTAATATCATCAGTGAACAAGTGAGCCTTTTCACTTTCCCAAAAGATGAAATACTTCGTCAAGAATGGAATAAATAAAGCTGCCCCCCCTCGGAGCTCCCTCGCTTCCTGAAAAGGTAAGACTCAAATAAAAACGGGTGCAGACCTAAATTAGAGCCTGCTGTTTCTTGTTCATCTAACTTTCTGCTTCCCAAACTGAAGACAAATCGCTCAAATCTTCACTTAGATTGATAAATTCGTCATTTTATTTCTTGTTCGCCATGAATATTTAAAAGGGGCGTTCTGAAGACGTTCTCTTTGCAACATCACAGATGTATGCAAAGTTCAAAGATGATGTCAGTGGACCTTTAACTTCCCCCAAATGTTCAGATATGATCTGTATTTTTGAACACCAGGTGTCTTACCGTATTTTTCACCCTATACTGTAAGTCGGTGTTTTGCATAATTTACATATCCTGCGACTTAAAGGCCTATGCAACGTATTTATGGATTTTTTCCCCCCATACTGTATTTATAAACCAAATTTTGGTTGAGATATGACTGTTTTCATTCATTCCGACATTGAAAATTTTAAACATAGCATTTTAGATGGTGTAGTGGCAGGGGAACCGACTTGGGACCCGAAGGACCCAGGTTCGAACCCCAGTCACGGCATAACTTGTGGTGTGTTTGAGCAGCACACCTCATCCCAATTGCTCCCCGGCGCGCTTTTTATAGCTGCCCACTGCCTCACCTGGTGGTGATTGGGTCTTGTATGGGAACATACACAGATGACAAAAATGTGACATTATTATTATTATTAAGCCACTAGATGGCACTCGAGAAATATGGCATGCCATTGTATCATGTAATAGGTAAAAGTGACTATTGACAAATTCAATAAAGTTCAAGACAAAAACAACTGGACTTTATTATACAGGTAGTCCCCGACTTACGAGCGAGTTCCGTTCCTACGAGTCGCTCGTAAGACGAAAATTCGTACGTCGGAACACGAAACACGTGTTCTCGTAAGTCCGGATTTTCGGTCGTAAGTCGGAAAATTTATGCTAGCGCTACTACGAACACTCGTTTTTCATCACAAATGTTCATACTAGTTCATAAACATGCTCAGAAACTTGTTTCCAAATGGTTAGCTAACACATTTTCATCTAAAAACACATAAAAGTGCTGTATTTTTTTGTATGTTCTTTACAAATGTAATACTTGTTCGCCAGCTCGTAAGTCCGGAACCTCATAGGTAAGAGCGCTCGTAAGTCGGGGACTACCTGTACTTTACTTTGTTGTTTGTCTAGGAACTTTTTGAATTTACCATGTCCTGGATGACTGAGAATCTTAATCGGCTATTAATGACACAGACTGCCACCTTCATTTTGCTCTCTGCTTGGAACCGTCAAACCAGCTGCATTTCGCTGCACCGCCCCAACGAAATGCAGCTAATTTGACCATTAAAGTACGTTTATTAAGTAAAAGTGTAACTGAGACACACCTTTGCTATAATTTCAAGCAAACAAACAATTGTTTTTAAGTGGTGATCTTCTTAAATTCTTGTTAGTCCTCCCGTGCACGCTCCCGCTGCTGCCATTTGGCAGCCAATCGATTTTTGGCACAACACCGGCCCACATTTCTGGGTTGTCAGTGGTGATGCATAATAGATGTATGGGGATGCGACATATTTATGGATTTTTTCCACTTCATTAGGCATATTTGGACTGATGTGACTTGTAGGGTGGAGCGACGTGTACAGCGAAAAATCCAGTATATATAAATGATCATCTTTTACATTTTATTCAAAATACTTGATTTGGATGTTTGTGATGAATGGAAGACCACATGCATCTTTCTGGATTTGCAATAGTAACAAGTGTGAACAAACGCATCCCTCGCTCGTTTCCAGGAGGATCAGTTTAGGGTGGGTTTGGTTCCAGATGAGGACTCACTCGACCACATGAAGTTTGACCATTTGGTCTGTAGATGAACACGCTGCTTTGTGCCCCGAGTTTCCTTTCCATTAAAGCTCCAAAGTTTTATTCTCTTGTGCTGGTGTGTATGTGGATACTCACTTCTGTTCCCTCATTATGAACCTCTCCAGGAAAAGCACTGAGCTTGACAGAAACATTGGCTTTACCTCAGTCACAATAAGTTCGAGTCATTTCTGGGGTCCTTGTTAAGGCAAAGGGTTAAATGTTGTTGAGTTGGTGACAAGAGGCATCAAATGGTCATAATTAAACAGTTTAACTAAGTCAGTTTAAAGAAAAGATAAAAACATTTTGCATTTACAACCATGCAAACTTCTATGGATGTTTTCTTGTGTTGACATTCATGTCAAGTATTATTGATTTTCAGAGGGGGATCTGTCTCTGTGCAACAGTTGGGCTTTTTTATTTATTTATGTAATGCTGCTTTGGTCACATTTCAGTGACCAAATGGAGATGCTGGTTGTATTTAGTTTTACACCTTGGATGCAGAATTTATCTACCGAGTTGGCAAATAACAGCCATAGCATAAATGATGATGATGAAATCATTGGGGTTTGTTGGCCCTGGCCCTTTTGTCATTCGGAACCAACTTTAGACTGGTCACCCTGTCAGATCATTGAGATGATCAACTCAGTGTTGTTCAGACAGACTCTACACGTGTTGTCACAGAAAGCTGCAGCTGAACATGTTAACAGCTCCTCAGGATCTCTTCTGGTCGCAGTAGCAGACTTTGTCCAGCAGGTGGCAGCAGCTGACAGGAACAACGATGCTGAAGATTCAACCAGTGCCTGGTTTTCATCAGTACTTTATTATTTCCAGTATGCTGACATTACTGTGTGCAGTATTCTTGTTAGTAAGGCCTCAGAAAATGTACGACTCAACAATTCAAGGATACTTTAACGTTGTACAAGATGTATATAAAGTTGTGCATTAAACAATAACGTCAAGACAAAGTGCATTTAAATACTAAAAAAGAAGAAAAGGACCATTAAAGTTAGTGTAATCAGAAAACAAAAGCCGATTTTATAACTGTAAAAATATGCCACTCCGTGAATGTAATTCTCTTAGAATAGTTAATTTAGAAGGTTTTTATGAAACAGGAAACATCATAAGAACATAAAAAGGCCTACTGGTAGATCTTGCAGCCTGCTTATGTTTTTTCTTTTTAAAATAAGATATTCTCTGCTGTCTTAACAAAATGTTCATCTTGTCTTTTAATAATGAAGAATCAAGAGAGTTCTGAGTTGAACCAGTCGAAGGAGGACGTGATCAAACTGAACAGACAAATCTGTGATCTCCGGCAGGTAAGTTGCTCGGGGCATTTATTAAAACGCACCACGTGCACGTTGCCCAGAACTGTTGGACGTGCGTCTCTTTCCAGGAAAACGAGCAGCTGCGAGGCTCTCTGCTGAAAGCGGAGACGGACATCGCCGTCCTCCTGTCTGAGCTGGACAAGTTGAAGAACATGCACGAAGATCAAAAAGCTCAACACGAAAGGTAAACGTCCATCTTTACCTTCAGCTTACGTGTAAAGGAATCCAACTCGTTACGTCTTTACAGAGAAACAGAAGACTTGAAGAGGACGGTCATGGAGTACCAGTCATACTCCAGTCAGATTCAGATGCTGCAGTGAGTCTGTGTTTTACTTTAAGTAATCTGAATTAATAGATTTATCATAGTAAAAATGTCTTGAATTAGTCTAGTTTTATCTGTGGAGCTCATCACGTGTTGAATTAAAAAAACAACAAAGCCAACCAGCAGCTGTGTTTTTAATAAGTAATAAACAAATATAAGTCCAAGTTCTGTAATAATAATCAGTTAGTTAACAATTTTAACATTTAACATCCAAGAGATGACATTTTTGTAAGAATGAAGACACGAGGGCTGGAAAACAATGATCTCAGTCAAAGTGCAGGTACATTTATTTACACTGATCTGAGTCAAGGAGACAAGTTTAAACATTTCATATGATTCTTCAAATACAGAGACTGAAAAATGAATCAAAACAAACAAAATGTTTCCGGAGGCGTCACTGTTGATCAGTCCTAAAGACGCTCGTGCAAACATACATGCAGGTTGCATGAAGACTAACTTGTTTCTTTGAACACGCCATCAGGGAGCTGAACAAGAAGCTGTACGACAGCAACGACGGCCTGCGCTCAGCTTTAGCCAGCCAAGTGGTGGCAGCTAAAAGAAGAGTAAGTTCCTCGTTGGCTTTGTGACCAGGAGGACCTAACAGTCTGCTCTGGTTCCTTCTCGTCATCACACCTGTACTCTGCTCTGGTTCCTTCTCTTCATCACACCTGTACTCTGCTCTGGTTCCTTCTCTTCATCACACCTGTACTCTGCTCTGGTTCCTTCTCGTCATCACACCTGTACTCTGCTCTGGTTCCTTCTCTTCATCACACCTGTACTCTGCTCTGGTTCCTTCTCTTCATCACACCTGTACTCTGCTCTGGTTCCTTCTCTTCATCACACCTGTACTCTGCTCTGGTTCCTTCTCTTCATCACACCTGTACTCTGCTCTGGTTCCTTCTCGTCATCACACCTGTACTCTGCTCTGGTTCCTTCTCTTCATCACACCTGTACTCTGCTCTGGTTCCTTCTCGTCATCACACCTGTACTCTGCTCTGGTTCCTTCTCTTCATCACACCTGTACTCTGCTCTGGTTCCTTCTCTTCATCACACCTGTACTCTGCTCTGGTTCCTTCTCGTCATCACACCTGTACTCTGCTCTGGTTCCTTCTCTTCATCACACCTGTACTCTGCTCTGGTTCCTTCTCTTCATCACACCTGTACTCTGCTCTGGTTCCTTCTCGTCATCACACCTGTACTCTGCTCTGGTTCCTTCTCTTCATCACACCTGTACTCTGCTCTGGTTCCTTCTCTTCATCACACCTGTACTCTGCTCTGGTTCCTTCTCTTCATCACACCTGTACTCTGCTCTGGTTCCTTCTCTTCATCACACCTGTACTCTGCTCTGGTTCCTTCTCTTCATCACACCTGTACTCTGCTCTGGTTCCTTCTCTTCATCACACCTGTACTCTGCTCTGGTTCCTTCTCTTCATCACACCTGTACTCTGCTCTGGTTCCTTCTCTTCATCACACCTGTACTCTGCTCTGGTTCCTTCTCGTCATCACACCTGTACTCTGCTCTGGTTCCTTCTCTTCATCACACCTGTACTCTGCTCTGGTTCCTTCTCGTCATCACACCTGTACTCTGCTCTGGTTCCTTCTCTTCATCACACCTGTACTCTGCTCTGGTTCCTTCTCTTCATCACACCTGTACTCTGCTCTGGTTCCTTCTCGTCATCACACCTGTACTCTGCTCTGGTTCCTTCTCTTCATCACACCTGTACTCTGCTCTGGTTCCTTCTCTTCATCACACCTGTACTCTGCTCTGGTTCCTTCTCTTCATCACACCTGTACTCTGCTCTGGTTCCTTCTCTTCATCACACCTGTACTCTGCTCTGGTTCCTTCTCTTCATCACACCTGTACTCTGCTCTGGTTCCTTCTCTTCATCACACCTGTACTCTGCTCTGGTTCCTTCTCTTCATCACACCTGTACTCTGCTCTGGTTCCTTCTCTTCATCACACCTGTACTCTGCTCTGGTTCCTTCTCTTCATCACACCTGTACTCTGCTCTGGTTCCTTCTCTTCATCACACCTGTACTCTGCTCTGGTTCCTTCTCTTCATCACACCTGTACTCTGCTCTGGTTCCTTCTCTTCATCACACCTGTACTCTGCTCTGGTTCCTTCTCTTCATCACACCTGTACTCTGCTCTGGTTCCTTCTCTTCATCACACCTGTACTCTGCTCTGGTTCCTTCTCTTCATCACACCTGTACTCTGCTCTGGTTCCTTCTCTTCATCACACCTGTACTCTGCTCTGGTTCCTTCTCTTCATCACACCTGTACTCTGCTCTGGTTCCTTCTCTTCATCACACCTGTACTCTGCTCTGGTTCCTTCTCTTCATCACACCTGTACTCTGCTCTGGTTCCTTCTCTTCATCACACCTGTACTCTGCTCTGGTTCCTTCTCTTCATCACACCTGTACTCTGCTCTGGTTCCTTCTCTTCATCACACCTGTACTCTGCTCTGGTTCCTTCTCTTCATCACACCTGTACTCTGCTCTGGTTCCTTCTCTTCATCACACCTGTACTCTGCTCTGGTTCCTTCTCTTCATCACACCTGTACTCTGCTCTGGTTCCTTCTCTTCATCACATCTGTACTCTGCTCGGCAGTTGTCTCCCCAGAACGACGTCCCCGCTCGCAGAATGAAGCCGCTCCGACAGAGCACGCTCAACCACGGCAGGTACGTCAGGTTCTTTGTGAGGGGAACTTGTTACACCTTTACCCCCCCCCACACCGTGTTGTTGTTTCTGCAGCTCAGAGCAGAACCCCTCGCTCTCTCGAGTGGCCACCTGGGCCGACCGGTACCTGGACAGCGGGGTCTCCCTGCCGACGTACACGGCCGAGAGCGACTACAACAGCGACGACAGCCGGAGCTCTGTGGAGACCGTGCACCACAGCTACTCGTGCATCCCGTCTGATGTAGAGGTAAAAAACAAAAAACAGCTGGGTCCAGGTGTGGAGGGAGGTCAAGGGAAAACCCCACAGCTCTCTGTTTGTTTGTTGCAGATCTCCGAGGTGAAATCTGAAGCGGCGGTGTCTGTGGCGCCCAGCAGAGGCAGCTCTGCAGCTTCATCCCTGAGAAGACGCCTGTCTGCCTTTCCCCCAAAGGTAAACTGTACTTGTTTTAGTACATAAAATCTACCTGGTAATGACTAATACTCCTCAGTGAATTACAAACTTCCTTGAGGGATTACAATAATCAGAATAACTTGTGGGGTGCAAAGTGGTGGAGCATTTCCAGAAATTATCCACAGTTGATCCAAAACAAGCTCCAGTAAATCCACAGAGCTGATCACGTGACACTGATTCAGCACTTTTTATTTCATTTCTGGTATTCTTAATTAACCCTTTTTACATGGACTCCTACTTAAATGTTGGGATGTAATCAATGTGTTGGGTGGTGGTGGACAGGAGCAACGTGTGTTTTGAAATTTAGACCATTTATTCAGACGATGCAGCCGTCTCGTGCTCCAGGCTCAGAAAATGTGGCCTTGATGGTCCAGGCTTGTAGAAATCATCTGTGCACGTGATTGCAACAGAAAGCTGCTTATATTCATGGGATTTGATGGACAGCATGTGTACCTGCATGAAATCGGGTTGTTTTTGTTAAAATACTTCATTTAAAATCTGTGTTATGTGCCAACCTTTAATATGATAAACTTCAAATAATGTCCATGGAGCGTTTCCAACCCTGATTAGCTTTAAAAATGCCACTTGCATATTTTACCCTTGTTTTAGAGAGAGAGAGCAATAGTAGTCATAAAAGTATTAAAAAATGTATACAACGATTGTTGAGGTTTCTTTAGCAAACTGTAAAAGTTTGGATGCAGGGTTCACAGGAAATCTGGAAATCAGGGAAACCTGGAAAAGTACTTTCACATTTTCCAGACTGGGAAAACTCAGGGATCTTTAACAGAATGCTGGATTAAAATATTATCTTTGTGATTTTGACATGCACGTGTGTTTATGCTAATACTGTACAGTAGTCCATTGCTATATCGCAGATTTTCAAAGTAAGATATGACACAGTTGACTGATTGATGGATGAACCATGGGTTGTTTATTTAAAATTATTTTAAATGATGTTGCACCATGTGTGAAGCCCACAAGTGCAGGGGGAAGCTCCCTCCTGCAGCTGATCAGCTGATCTCCTCTACCACACACACACATTTCTCCTGCAGCAGCTTTATGAAGGGTTAACACTTTGCTGTCCAGATGCACTGATCGACTTTTGTCCTCCAACTTAAAATTCAAAGTATGTCACATTGTAAAAATCATCATAATCACAAAATATAAAAGTGTTAAAGTTATTTTAAATTACGTTAGAACTTATATGTTCAGTTGTTACAGTGGAATTGATCAAGAAGTAAATTTCTGCTTTGTGCTGCAGAGCTGAATCTGTGTGACATCCCTTTCATGTCCTGCTGCTCTTCTCTACAGTTTAAATTTAATACTAATAATATATTTTAAATAAACAATTCATGCTGTATGGAATGTTTATTTAAAAATGTTACAGTATTTAAATTTAAATGTTTTATTTAAGGAGGGAGATTGGGAGTAACAGGTGATGAGTGAGATTGCAGCCTGGCACATGTCATGACAATGTTTACTGAACTTGGACTACTGTATCCATACTTCACGGTTTTTCACTTATTGCAGGTGGGCGTGGTCTCAAACACCCGTGATAAACGAGGGACTGCTGTACCATTGATGACATGCTCTGTTTCTACGGTGTACACATGTTTCCTTACCGACTGACCATGGAGGCTTTTTACTATCCAATGTTTTAAAATTTAAAGAATGACTAGGAACGGTTGCTGTGCGCAACTCGGGGAATTTAGTTTTCATGAAATGCTGAGAAAGCTGGAAAAGCTGAGCAGTTTGAAAACCACTGCTTGTTTTTCAGAAACGATGCGTTTGCATATATTTTGTGTTTTAACATTTCAGGTGTGCTTTTTCACCCGACGAGTCTGAAAAGATTCTGGCTTTTACTGTTTAATGCTCTCTTGATGTTGACGCTGTTTGAGCTGAACGTACTGTTCAGTGACGGCGCTCCTGGCGTCGCACTTTGACGAGCTTATTAACCTTTTGTTTGTGTCACTTGGTGCAGCCGTTCGAGGAGGGCGTTGCCAAGGATATCGACTCTGCCCCGATGTACCGTGTGGTTTTGGCAGGAGATGCAGGAGCTGGGAAGTCCAGCTTCCTGTTGCGTCTGACGCTCAGCGAGTTCAGAGGAGACATTCAGACAACGCTGGGTGGGTGTCGAAAAGCAACAAATGAGCATCATTTTAAACATTTGCTCCACATACAGATGCTTGATTGCCATGCAGACGCTGAGTACCGTATTTTCCGGAATATAGGTTGCGGCTTTTTATCATTTTTGCATGCCCTGCGACCTATATTCAGGTGCAACCTATTTATGGCTTTTTATAAAATAAGCTGATTTGTAATAATTTATTAACAAAAATTAAACTGAGACACACTCTTACAATAATGTCAGCTAACAAATATATATTTTTAGGTGTTTATCCTGCTAAAATTATTCATTTATTAAAGAAAAGTTCAGCTCAGACACATATTTGCTATAATTTTTATCAAACAATTGTTTTTAAGTGTTAATCTTCTTAAAAGCCTTGCTGTACGCTCCTGTGGAAGAGACATTTGCAGCAGAGCTAAACACGGTCCACATTTTGACGTAGGTGCGACCTAAACTCTGGTGCGACCTATACTGTATATAGATTTGTCCAGAGCCATATAAAGAGAGAGTTCCGACACTTACATAGACTCCCATTGTAAGAATGGAATGCGGAAGTCACGTGGGTCATGGAGGGGGCGATTCATAAGATATCTATGGGGCGATTTGTTCCACTAAACTGTTCCAAACAGCAGCGCTGCTAGCATCAAACGTAGTTCATTCTTGATGTTTCAGACGTGTTTTCTCCGGTAAGTTGATGAAAATACAATTTTCTTTTGCCCTTGTGAAGCGTTTAAAACGTCTAAAAATGCTTAAAGACCGTGTAAAGTAAAATTAAATTTGTGTTTTGAGTTTGTCACACGGCATAAATATGTGTTATTAATCACCCATATAAATCTGACTGATTAAAAACATTGTTTACCTTATAAAATTAAGTCTCAAAAATCATGAAAAAACATGATTTTGCCTTGGTCTCAAACGCTGGGGGCGTGTCAGCGCGTGGGCGTGGTTTCAGCGCAGTACTGCGCCGTGTCCTGCCCCCTGAGCTGACTGTGTGTGTGGAGAGGCAGACAGGAGGAGCAGTAAACCTGCTCTGTTTTTATCTGAGTTCTGGCTGTAACACCAGCTCATTTTTCCAAGAGTTACGCTGTTTTTAGTGCACTAACAACTCTGGTTTTGTTTTTAAAGTTGAGGACACATAACTCCGCTGTTATGTGTTTAATAATAAGCGCTATTTTAGAAGATGAGCAGCGGACTCGCTGCACCCGGTCCGACCCGGTCACCTCGCATGCGGGGTCTGTGTTGGTGATTAAAATAAAGAGTAATCACGTTGATAAGTTATCTCATCTGTGTCAGCGGAGTCACGGCGTTTCACGGCGCGCGTGGCAGGATTTCAGCTCCACGCGGATCGCTCTCACACACACACACACACACACGCGCGGGAGGTGCGCGGAGGTGCAGGTGGCATGTGGTCGCTCCAGCAGCACGCCTGGGTTTGTTTGACTCCCTCCTGCGTCTCAATGTCACAATGGAGCGGCTGCAGTCCTCCATGCGTAAAAGGAGTGAGAGGAGGGAGACGGTCGGTAGCGAGTGAACGGCTCCACCGAAGAACGCATTTATACGGCTGGAGCTGCAGGGGGTGGGGCTTGTTACCGTGTGACGAAACACGGTAACATTTAAACCACGCCTAAAAAATCCTGAAACAGAAATATCTTTATACACAGTTTGATCTATAACTCCAAAATTAATTGAGCTACAATTTTGAGACTTTTTACTCATTTACAAGATTACAATTATGACATTTATAATGTTTATTGAAGAAAATGTTGAAATTCACTTTACACGGTCTTTAAGAAAAAATGCATAGTGTAGTGCTCACGCCACTAGGTGGAGCTGCAGGATAAGAAATAAAGAGGAGAATGGTAGAAGGAATGTCAGTTTGTTACGGCTCAATAATTACTGAAAAACGCTGGACAAAGTAAGAAAAGTCGGTTTTTTGTGTCATGTTGTGCCAGTAGCTGCTCAAATTGACTGGCAGTGATGAGCTGTTTGGAACAATTGAGAGCTGCACGAACCACGTGACCGTCTGTCGGCAAGTTCAGAGAGTGTCAGAACTCTCTCTCTCTAGGGCTCTGGATTTGTCCAATTCTTTGGCAATAATTGGATGGCGCGACCTATACTCGGGTGCGACCTATACTCTGAAAAATACGGTACATGTTTTTATATTCATTATGTTTAGAAAGAACAATGGATTTTGGCGTTTTTATGGAGAACAAAGGAGTGAAAATGAAAAACAAAACCTGCCGTCTGTCACAACTGCATTCTTGAACATAAATGGAACTTGTTTGTGCTCCCAGGCGTTGATTTCCAGATGAAGAGGATGTTGGTGGACGGAGAGGCGACCAGTTTGCAGATATGGGACACAGCTGGTCAGGAGAGGTACGTCATCTGCCCGAGGATGTTTATCCAGGAAGCACCAGCAGACGTGCATTATTATCACACCAGTGTAAACATGTAAACACCTTTTTGATGCTCCTCGAGGAATGACTCCGGACTAAAACTACACGTCTCCTCCTCACTTCAGGTTCCGCAGCATTGCCAGGTCGTATTTTCGTAAAGCTCACGGAGTCCTGCTGCTCTACGACGTTACCTCTGAGAGCAGCTTCCTGAACGTCAGGGCGTGGGTGGATCAGATCCAGGTAGCTGACACGTTCAAATAAACAGAAGGAAGCAGAGGTTTGTTTACCGCTCTTTGTTTATACGAAGGAATCCACCGATGAGAAACTGGCCCTGTGCGTTATTGGAAACAAGGTGGACCTCCGGGAGCAGCTTCCAGCAGGAAGCTGTGTCAGCACTGCGCACGGAGAAAGGCTGGCCATGGTGAGTTTTTAATTCCACCAGGTGGTGGGTTTACAGCGACGCTCGACCTCCTGAATGTGTCAGAACTAACTGAGTCGCTCGCAGGCGTACGGTGCCTTGTTCTGTGAAACCAGTGCCAAAGACGGAACCAACATAACCGAGGCCGTGCTTCATCTGGCAAGGTAGGAGGCCGGGCCGAGTTGATGTTCCTCCCAGACCGTTGAAACCGCGTCAGCTGTGATTCTTTTCTTATCTTACAGAGAAGTGAAGAAAAACTGCAATCTGAGGCGGCGGTCGGTCTCTCAGGTCAGACTCGGTCAAAGCGACCCAAAGAAGACGTTCAGCAGTTGTTGTGGACGGTAAACGAGTCCCGCTCGTCTGTTTTTATCAACCAGAGGAGGACGTTGTGCTGCTTTTACTCCACAAACAGGTTCTTTTGTATTTTAACATGTTTCAAGCCTTTAGGAACTTTAGATATTTATAAAACCGTTGTACAAAGACGTACAACATTTAGTAAACATTAACTTTTTATATACAGTAGGCGTAAAATACCCTTTTTATAAATAAAATATATTCGTGTCTGGTTTTGAGATTTATCGCTAAATAGAATTTTTTTTAAAATCAGACATTTGTATTGATGAGCACTTTTTCTGATGTAGCTGCATTTTTCTATTTGTTTTATTTTAAATATTGTTCACTTGTATTTTTTTTTTCTGAGCGTGGAACAAACTTTTTCTTTGAGGACTGATTTTTTTATCTTTTGTTCAATTTGAATGTTTTTTTTTTTGTTTATGCATATTCTGCATCTTAACCCAATAAAGACAAGTTTTAGAAACGTGTTATCGAGCTGCAGAAAATCATTGTGGATCGTCAGAATCTGCTGGACCACTTTT
>JBBPBX010045323.1:0-27076 GCA_038048925.1 Garcialebias charrua
TACAATGAATTCATAATGTTCATTATCTCATAGGTTTGGGTTGGAGGCCAAATAATACTAGAACCCTCTATAGATTTACAAATATAAGGTTAAAAAGTATCCTACAGTATAAAAATAACATGTTCATGGTAATTGTTGAAACCAGATCTTAAACTTCATTACTCTTAGTCAGACTAGTTCAGTTGTCTCTCTTGGGCCTAAAATTAAGTTTGTGTTGGTAAACTCCCCAAAAGTAGGTAATGTGTCATAATGATCAATCAATCAATCAATCAATCAATCAATCAATCAATCAATCAATCAATCTTTATTTATAGAGCCCTTTTCAGCAGCCAGAAGGTGCACAAAGTGTTGAACAATACAGAAATAAAACAAACAATAAAAAATAACAATAAAAAACAGCCAGTTAAAAATTAAAAACAATTAAGACCTAACAAGAATGTCAAAGAACTACTAGGTATTAAAAGCCTGCCTGAATAAAAAGGTTTTAAGATTAGATAAAAAAAATAAAAAAACTCCATATGAGTGATGGAGCGCAAGTCCAGAGGTAGCTTATTCCAGAGACTGAGTGCAACAACAGAAAAGGCCCGGTCACCCCATCGTTTGTAGTTGGACTTTGGGATGGACAGGAGAAATGTATTCGATGATCTCAGTGTTCTCCTATATTCACGGACAGTTACAAGATAAGTCAAATACAGTGGGGCAAGACCATGAGAGCTTTAAAAGTGAATAATAAAATTTTAAATTTAATTCTAAAATCAATTGGAAGCCAATGGAGAGAAAATAAAACAGGGGTAATGTGTTCACGTCTGGAGGTGTTGGTTAAAAGTCTAGCTGCAGCATTTTGGACCAATTGAAGGCGTCTAATGGAGGATTGGGAAATTCCCGCATATAGGGAATTACAGTAGTCAAGCCTTGAGGTGATAAAAGCATGAATGGCCTTTTCTAAATCAAAACGATTTAAAAAAGGTTTAACTTTGTATAATGATGACTTAAAGTATGTCTGCTTTAAGTTGTTCTTTTTCGTTTCTAGGGAATCTCGGTACCTGATGTGACAAAGCAGACTGATGATATCAATGAGCACATTCAGGTAGATGCAATGAATTTATAAAGTTCATTATCTCATAGGTTTGGGTTGCAGGGCCAAAGAATACTAGAACCCTCTATAACTTTACAAATATAAGGTGAAAAAAATATTCTATAGTATAAAAATATCTTCATGGTAACTTGTTGTAAACAGATCTTAAGTTTCATTACTCTTATGTTAGCCTAGGTCAGTTTTCTCTTTTAGGTCTAAAATGAAGTGTTTGCAAAGTCCACAAAAGTAGGTAATATTGTGACGTAATGATGAATTAAAGTTGGTCTGTTTTAAGTTGTTCTTTTTTGTTTCTAGGAAATCTCAGTACCTGACGTGACAAAGCAGACTGATGATATCAATGAGCACATTCAGGTACTGTAGTTGCTATGAATTTATAATGTTCATTATCTCATAGGTTTGGGTTGCAGTGCCAAAGAATACTAGAACCCTGTATATATTTACAAATATAAGGTAAAAAAGTATCCTACAGTATAAAAATAACATGTTCACGGTAATTGTTGAAACCAGATCTTAAACTTCATTATTCTTATGTCAGACTAGTTCAGTTGTCTCTCTTGGGTCTAAAATTAAGTTTGTGTTGACAAAGTCCCCAAAAGTAGGTAATGTGTCGTGTCGTAATGATGACTGAAAGTATGTCTGCATTAAGTTTTTCTTTTCTGTTTCCAGGAAATCTCAGTATCTGACATGACAAAGCAGACTGATGTTATCAATGAGAACATTCAGGTAGATGCAATGAATTTATAAAGTTCATTATCTCATAGGTTTGGGTTGCAGGGCCAAAGAATACTAGAACCCTCTATAACTTTACAAATATAAGGTGAAAAAAATATTCTATAGTATAAAAATATCTTCATGGTAACTTGTTTGCAGCCTAGGTCAGTTTTCTCTTTTGGGTCTAAAATGAAGTGTTTGCAAAGTCCACAAAAATAGGTAATATTGTGACGTAATGATGAATTAAAGTAGGTCTGTTTTAAGTTGTTCTTTATTGTTTCCAGGAAATCTCAGTACCTGACGTGACAAAACAGACTGATGATATCAATGAGCACATTCAGGTAGATGCAATGAATTCATAATGTTCATTATCTCATAGTTTGGGTTGTAGGACCAAATAATACTAGAAACATCTGTAGATTTACAAATATACAGTGAAAAAGTATCCTACAGTATAAAAATAACATGTTCATGGTAACTTGTTGAAACCATATCTTAAATGTCATTACTTACGTCAGACTAAGTCAGTTGTCTCTCTTAGATCTAAAATGAAGTTTGTGTTTGTAAAGTCCCCAAATGTAGGTAATATTGTACCATAATGATGAATTCAAGTATGTCTGCTTTAAGTCGTTCTTTTTCGTTTCTAGGGAATCTCGGTACCTGATGTGACAAAGCAGACTGATGATATCAATGAGCACATTCAGGTAGATGCAATGAATTTATAAAGTTCATTATCTCATAGGTTGGGTTGCAGGGCCAAAGAATACTAGAACCCTCTATAACTTTACAAATATAAGGTGAAAAAAATATTCTATTGTATAAAAATATCTTCATGGTAACTTGTTGTAAACAGATCTTAAGTTTCATTACTCTTACGTCAGCCTAGGTCAGTTTTCTCTTTTGGGTCTAAAATGAAGTTTTTGCAAAGTCCACAAAAATAGGTAATCTTGTGACGTAATGATGAATTAAAGTAGGTCTGTTTTAAGTTGTTCTTTATTGTTTCCAGGAAATCTCAGTACCTGATGTGACAAAGCAGACTGATGACATCAATGAGAACATTCAGGTAGATACAATGAATTCATAATGTTCATTATCTCATAGCTTTGGGTTGCAGGGCCAAAGAATACTAGAACCCTCTATATATTTACAAATATAAGGTATCCTATAGTATAAAAATATCTTCATGGTAATTTGTTGAAAACAGATCTTAAATTTCATTACTTTTACGTCAGCCTAGGTCAGTTTTCTCTCTTGGGTCTAAAGTGAAGTGTTTGTAAAGTCCCCAAAAGTAGGTAATATTGTTCCATTACGATGACTTTAAGTATGTCTGCTTTAAGTTGTTCATTTTTGTTTCCAGGAAATCTCAGTACCTGACGTGACAATGCAGTCTGATGATATTAATGAGCACATTCAGGTAGATGCAATGTATTCATAATGTTCATTATCTCATAGTTTGGGTTGTTGGACCAAATAATACTAGAAACATCTGTAGATTTACAAATATACAGTGAAAAAGTATCCTACAGTATAAAAATAACATGTTCATGGTAACTTGTTGAAACCATATTATAACAACCTGCCCCCCACCGCTAGGATAAAAGGGGACTAGTTATTACATACGCTAAATTAGTCAGGGGCAGTGAGAGCTCAGGGGGCTCAGGGGACAGTGCCTGGAGCTGACGGCGCTTAAAACTTATAAAGGTTGAGCAGAAAGCATAAACCAGTAAACATAAAATATTTCACTCCACATACAAGAAAACTCTCATAAACATATATTGATATTAGCCATGTGATGACATTTAATACCCTTTACCCAGTTTAAACAAACAAATCGTTTGTGCACATAAACAACCCGAACGCTTCATTCCCCCCCCCACCATCTACATGGCTGCAGACAAACCCCATAAATCAAATCAAAACCCAAAATGCACCAACTCTCAGTCCAAACGCTCTCTCAGATAAAAAGTTTGTTTGAAGCAGGATGAGGAAACGCCCACTCAATCCATCCAGGCGTCGGCGCGCCAAAAAATAAAAGAAACGATCTCACCAGAGTCTCAAGGTCCTTTTAGCGTGCCTCCCCTGCAGTCCTGGGTAAAGGAAAAGTTACTGATCCACCGCAATCCCAACTCAAGGTGATACAGTCCACAGGCAGTCCAGGGCAACGGCCTCACGCCAAATCCTCAGCAGGTGCGCACTCCCAGGTGATCAGAGAGAGAGAGAGCGCCGTCACTTCCTCCTCCTTTTAAGTCCACATCCCCACAGTCTTCAAAACGTATTATTACAAAACAAATTTACACAAACAAATAAACATGTTCAAACTTTCATTTGGAACACACTCGTTACCTTACAGGAGACAATAATTAATAATAAATGGTCATATTTGCAGCGCAGATAATATAATAAAATAAGGAAACAAATGGAAATAAATCTAACGCTGTATAAATTGATCAGTGACCATTACAATATCTTAAATGTCATTACTTACGTCAGACTAGGTCAGTTGTCTCTCTTAGATCTAAAATGAAGTTTGTGTTTGTAAAGTCCCCAAATGTAGGTAATATTGTACCATAATGATGAATTCAAGTATGTCTGCTTTAAGTTGTTCTTTTTCGTTTCTAGGGAATCTCGGTACCTGATGTGACAAAGCAGACTGATGATATCAATGAGCACATTCAGGTAGATGTAATGAATTTATAATGTTCCTTATCTCATAGGTTTGGGTTGCAGGGCCAAAGAATACTAGAACCCTCTATAGATTTACCAATATAAGGTAAAAAAATATCCCACAGTATAAAAATTTGTTCTTGGTAAAATATTGAAAACGGATCTTAAGGTTATTTACTGTACTCAGATTAGGTCAGTTTACTCTCTTAGGTCTAAAATGAAGTATGTGTTTGTAAAGTCCCAAAAAGTAAGTAATGTGTCGTAATGATGAATTAAAGTAGGTTTGTTTTAAGTTGTTCCTTTTTGTTTCCAGGAAATCTCGGTACCTGACGTGACAAAGCAGACTGGTTATATCAATGAGCACATTCAGGTAAATGCAATTAATTCATAATGTTCATTATCTCATAGGTTTGTGTTGCAGGGCCAAAGAATACTAGAACCCTCTATAGATTTACAAATATAAGGTGAAAAAATATCCTATAGTATAAAAAATATGTATGGTAACTTGTTGAAAACAGATCTTAAATGCCATTACTCTTACATCAGACTACTGGTAGGTCAGTTGTCTCTCTTAGGTCTAAAATGAAGTTTGTGTTTGTAAAGTCCCCGAAAGTAGGTAATGTGCTGTAATGATGTATTAAAGTATGTCTGTTTTAAGTTGTTCTTGTGTTTGTTTCCAGGGAATCTCAGTATCTGATGTGACAAAACAGACTGATATCATCAATGAGCCCATTCAGGTAGTTGCAATGAATTCATAATGTTCATTATCTTAAAGGTTTGGGTTGTAGGGCTGAAGAATACTAGAACCCTCTGTAGCTTTACAAATATAGGGTGAAAAAATATTCCACAGTATAAAAATATGTTCTTCGTAAAATATTGAAAACAGATCTTAAGTTTCTTTACTCAGATCTTTACTCTCTTAGGTCTAAAATGAAGTATGTGTTTAGGTCTAAAATTAAGAATGTGTTTGTAAAGTCCCAAAAAGTAGGTAATGTGTCGTTATGATTAATTAAAGTAGGTCTGTTTTTAAGTTGTTCTTTTTTGTTTCCAGGAAATATCAGTACCTGACGTGACAAAGCAGACTGATGATATCAATGAGAACATTCAGGTAGATACAATGAATTCATAATGTTCATTATCTCATAGCTTTGGGTTGCAGGGCCAAAGAATACTAGAACCCTCTATACATTTACAAATATATGGTGAAAAAATATCCTACAGTGTAAAAATAAAATGTTAATTGTAACTTGTTGAAAACAGATCTTAAATTTCAGTACTCTTACATCAGATTAGGTCAGTTTTCTCTCTTAAGTTTAAAATTAAATTTGTGTTTGCAAAGTCCCCAAAAGTAGGTAATATTGTGCAATAATGATGAATAAAAGTATATCTGTTTTAAGTTGTTCTTGTTTGTTTCCAGAAAATCTCAGTACCTGATGTGACAAAGCACACTAGTGATGGTAGTGACCACTTTCAGGTAAGTGCAATGAATGTATGTTAATGATGTCATAGGTTTGGGTTATAGGGTCCAAAATTATTAGAACCCTGTGTAGATTTACATATATAAGGTGACAATTGTATCCTAAGGTATAAAATTGAAATAATAATAATGGTAACTTGTTGAAAACCTGTTTTTGTTTCATTAGTTTTACATCAGATTAGAACAGTTTTCTCTGTTAGATTAAAATGAGCTGTGTATGTAAAAGGTCCTCAAATGTAGGTAAAAACTTTACAATAGTGATGAACAACTAAACTCCAATATTGTTTGTTTCATTGCTTTTCATAAATTTTCAACGAGAATACTGTATGTCCCTTCCTGTGTATTATTGTTTCTATTTTTTTGTAGTTTTTTTTTCTTCATGTTATTTAGGTTTTTTAGATGTAATGGATTTTAAATCTAGACTTTTTTGTGGTAACCTTGTTTTTTGGCGGCTCCCTTTTACATTGGCTCTTACATCTCATACAAAAACAATTAAATTATCTTTCTCTTTGCTTCTATCAAAATATCAAGGAAATGAAACTACTGTATTAAGTACACAGAAGAGTTGAAAGTTGGCTGTCGATTTGCTGTGAGGCTGAAAATTAGAAATGGTGCAAAGCACTTTGCTGTAATATTTTATTACATGACTCAAATATATTTAGTTTCTAAAAAGTTAAATTTTTTAAGGACTAAAATCAAGTATTTTTGGATTTTGTGTTGATGGCTTTTTTCATTAATAACAGATGTTTTTTTTTTTTTACTTCTGTCATTATTCTTTTGCTTTCATTTGGATGATTATCTTCCCTATTGAGTACCGCATAAATGGCAATCATCTAGTTGCACAATAGTCGTGTGTAAACCCTTGAACAATTATTAGCTGTTTAGCGTTTAATACTTTTATTTTTACATGCTTTTATTCATCAAAAGTTTTGTTGTTTTTATAGTCTGGAATGGCATATTCGCAGCAGCATCATGAGAAATGCTTCAATCATAACATGAGAGCAGAGGAGGAGCGAAATGCTAAAGAAAAATGCCATACCATGATTTTGATGAAACGGGCAAAACTTCTTCAGGAACTGGCAGAACTGGATACCCTTGTAAGTAATGCAGCTAAACATTTTGCATGTGCACCAATTGATTGTTGTAATTTTTTATTGCATATGTATCTCTCAGCGAGAAGGTTGCCGGTTCAAATCCCGGTCCGGGGGCCTTTCTGGGTGGAGTTTGCATGTCCTCCCCGTGCATGCGTGGGTTTCCTCCGGGTACTCCGGTTTCCTCCCACAGACCAAAAACATGCACGTTAGACTGATTGGTGACTCTAAATTGACCCTGAGTGTGAGTGAGAGTGGATGGTTGTTTGGTGTGAGTGAGACAGGTCCCTCTTGTAAATGAGTCCCATTTTTTCACTCACCAGAAAAGTTTAGTTTAGTGGTAACTTTCCTTGTTTGCATAGCACTTAGTAAAACAATGTGTTCAGGTTTGATCAATAACTGCATATTAGAAATCATCAACATAGGGGAATGTTGTTTTCTGGTTTTCTTTTAAGATTGCAATTGAGTTTTTTTAATATCTTATATATTTTTTCTTGCTTTATTTCACAAATAAATTCCCAGCTGGACAATACCCCTGAAGTGGATACTCAACATAAAGATTTTCAGGTATATTTACAATTTAAACTTGAAAAAGAAAGTTATTATAATATTAAAATAGTAATATTTTGTATGCATTCAAGAAATTTATGATACTGACAAGGATGGTGTTCTAACAAAGGAAAATTTGAAAATACAGTGTGTAATAAACTTCTCTTGTATAGCCACTATCTTCAGATGGCTCATTCCTGGATAACTCAATGCTTGATGATGCATCAGATGAACAGCAAGAAGCAAGCACAATGGTAAAACTGGAAGGCTTGCTTCATTTAAAAACAAGACCGGTCTTTTGACAGTTCAATGCATGCAATGTGTTACAGTATGAAATAAATTAAATTGAAATAACATAAATTTTCATAGTACTCTTCAAAAGTACACCACATAGTTTACTTTGTAGTTAGAAACTATATTTAACAAAATGTTATTTTCAAATTATCAGATTTTCTATACCAGTGTGACATTTGCTGTTTCTGATTGCTTTTATTGTTTTTGTACCGAGTTATTTTGGGTCTTGAAAGTCTTTTTTTTTTCATCTTTGTATTTTTAGGCAACAGCTTCTCCTACGTCATCAGTTCATCAAACATTTGGGAATCATTCAGCAGATTACTCAAAAACAAGGTCTTCAAGAATAAAACAGGTATCATCCAAAATATATTTTGTTTTTATTTGGCTTTCAATTTCAGGAGAAAACATTGTTTTGAATATCTTAGCCCTGTTTTGCAACTTGAGGTGATTTTTTTTTTTACCCCCTAAAGGCCACTGTTTATATGGAAACTTCTCTTGATGAATCAGACAACACAGACTATAATGATGCTGACTATGCTCCACATCCTGAAGATAGTTGTTCCTCTGACTTTGACGAAGAGAGTCTTTGTCCAACTGCAAAAAAGCCTCTGCCTTCTTTGCCTTCTCAACTTTCATCTGCAACAAAACAAGACGATGGTTCAGAAAGTCCTATAGACATAGAAAGCGGAAGCTCCAAGAAGAGAAACACAAGCTCACCTAAAAAGAGAAAGATTTCATCCAATAGTTCAAAAAAGAGCAATTCAAACACTCCAAAAAAAAGCAGAGTTGATCAGATTTCTAACTCAATCAAAGTGCTCCCTCCATCAAATACTGAACAACGCCGTGTGTATAACAAGAAGAACTACTGTCTATACTGTCTTCAGCCTGTATCCAAAATTGCCCGACACCTGGATGCTGTTCATAAGAATGTCAAAGAGGTTGCTCTTGCATTTAAGTATTCAATGCATTCAAAAGAGAGACGAAATAGCTTGAACATTCTTAGAAGACGTGGAAACTTTGCTCACAATGCAAGTATTGTGAAGAAGGGAGCTGGGGAGCTACAGGCCTGCTATAGACCACGAAAGTCTAAAAGTGGTCTGAATTTCATTCATTGTTGTCATTGTCAGGGACTTTATTCCAAAAGAACATTGTGGAAACACGTAAAAAGATGCCCAGCAAAGAAGGAAAGTGACAATGAATCCAGTAATGAAAAGTTGCGTGTTCAATCCATCTGTGCACTGAAAACTGCTGTTGCTCGTGATGTTAGTGTGGGCTTTAAAAGTGTGATGTCTCGCATGATATTTGATGAGATAACTCAGTTGATCCAAAATGACCAACTTCTTTTGCAATTTGGACAACATTTATATGATCTTAATGGCTCAAGAAAAAACAGACATGACCACATAAGGCAGAGACTTAGAGAACTTGGACGATTGTTACTTGTAGCTCGGAAAAAGAAAAACATCCAAAGGGCAGAGGAATTAATTTATCCTGCAAACTTTAATAATTTGATATCTGCAGTGAAAGAATTGGCTGGGTACAATCCAGAGAAAAATACATTTACCAAACCTACATTGGCCCTGAAAATTGGCAACAGTCTAGGAATAATATGTGAGCTTGTGGAAACTGACAACTTGACCTCAAAAGACAGAAACTGGAGTCTTGTAGAATTTGCTCGAGAATTCAAGACCATCAAAAACTTCAGATGGAAAGGACTGATAACAAGAGGTGCAACAACCACCATGAGAGAGTCTAAATGGAATGCACCACAAATTTTACCTTTGACTGAAGACGTCAAATGTTTGGATAGCCACATGGAGAGTGTAAAAGCCAGTGCTGAGAAAATACTGAGATTAAATCCCTCTGCTAACAGCTATGCAGTGCTTGCCAAAGTGATACTTGCTCAAGTGATCATTTTTAACAGAAGAAGAGAAGGAGAAGTATCAAGAATGGAGTTGTCCACCTTTAAAGAAAGAAAACAAACTGATGTCAATGAGGACATTGCTGTTTGTCTGTCCCCACTTGAGAACAAGATGTGTGATTTCTTCACCAGAGTAGAAATCCGTGGAAAACGAGGAAGAGGAGTTCCTATTCTCTTAAAGCCATCAATGGTCTCAGCAATGGAGCTCCTTGTGGAAAGTCGAGAATTGTGTGGAGTCCCCAAAGAGAACATCTACATGTTTGCTAGACCAGGAGCATTATCAGCTTACAGAGGAGGAAACTGCATCCAAATATTTGCAAAACAAAGTGGTGCCAAACATCCGGAGGTACTAACGTCAACAAAGCTTCGGAAGCATATAGCAACAATGTCACAGGTGCTTAATCTTCAAGAAAATGAAGTAGACCAACTTGCAGACTTTTTGGGTCATGATATACATGTGCACAGAAAATACTATCGCCTACCTGAAGGAACCCTTCAACTAGCTAAGATGAGCAAAATGCTTTTGGCAGTAGAGAAGGGAACTCTCTCACAGTATAAAAATCAAACCCTCGATGACATTGAGATTAATCCTGAAGGTAAGCCTGAAAATTTGATTTGGATCCAGTATGTACAGTATTATCTTAACATAATTAATTGTTGGTAAATAAAGTTTAAGAACCACATTAATCAGTTATCAAACTGAGAGACTGCAAAACTGCAGCTAATGTATTGTTTGCAATCCTATGATACGTCTGTGCAGCTTTAAGGGATAACATTTGTGTATGGGTGCAAGAGTAATGTAAGAAATCTGATCTGTTAGTGGTTTTATTTTTCAACAAAAATTGCACGTGATCCTTTTTTTCTCAAATTACTTGCAACTTATCTTCAGAAAGAATTGAATCACAAGATCTGGATTCCTCAAGTGATGAGCAGGAGTCCTTTTATTCAGCCACGGAGGCAACAGAAACTTCAGCCACGGAGGCAACGGAAACACAAGTGAATGAGATGACAGATGAGGATACCAATAAGGCACCAGAGACAACATCTTCATCTTCCATTTCCTCTTGTTCTCGTCAAAAACATGGTAAATAAATAGTTGTTGGCTTGTCTTGAGCTTTTTTACCAACTGCTGTTTTCTGTCAAAAACTCATTCTATAGTTCACAAAAAAGTTACATCATGTCATCTGGACGGTTTCTTTTTTGGAAGAAAAGGTTTAATCTTTCAATACTGTCTTCGGACCACACAGATACTGTCTTGAGCTGTGGTTTGTTCCTTTTAAGCATAGTTTTGTATGTAGGGATTAGATGCACTGTATTGTGGTCAGAGTTAGAGAGGGGTGGTTTTGGTTTAGAACAATATGCATTCTTTATGTTACCATAGCATTTGTCTAAAACTCTGCTGTCCCGGGTGGCACAGTTAACAAATTGTTCATACCCAGGGAGGGATAACTCTAATTTACAGCTGTTAAAATCCCCCATTATAAAAACAGGAGCTCCAGGTGAGCGGGTCAGTTGATCCTGGACACAGTCTGCAATTTGAGCTGCTGCCCGTGCAGCGTTGCCGCTGGGAGGGACGTAAACGGCACAAATTAAAATGTTGCCAAACTCCCTGGGAAGATAATGGGGTCTCAAAGAGAGACACAGCAGCTCAACATTTGAGTTGCATATGGTTTCCCTCACAGTGTGATTCCTGCACCAGGACTCACTGACGTACACGCAGATGCCTCCTCCGCGGCTCTTCCCCGAGTTCTCATTACGGTCCGCCCGAACAGCAGAGAACCCCTCCAGCTCGATAACAGAGTCAGGGATGTCAGATTTGAGCCAGGTCTCCGTGATCACCAGCATGCAGGACTCCCGGTACTCAAAGCATACCTTGGCGTTAATGCGGAGCTCATCCATCTTACTCCTCAGAGAGCGTGCGTTGCAGAGTAAAATGCTGGGCAGAGGTGGCCGACTGCCTCGTCGGCGGAGCCGCTGCCGTACTCCTCCCCTTCTGCCTCTCTTCCGTCGAAGTCGTCCTCCTGGTGGTTTAATTCTCACCGATTCAGGCAGGTTCGCAGGCGGTGTAGTTGAAGCAGGGCGAAGAGAAAGCAACGCGTCTCTGGAGTAAGTGAGAAGATGGCCTTCCTCATGTGGAAAAGTTTGACACGTATGCAGAAGTTTTAAGACGATGAGCGCCAGGAGCAGTTTTTGTGTGAATGATGCCATCGTGCTACAAAATGCTCAAACACAGTCACTCCAAAAGATAAGCAAGATTAAAAAATAAATAAAATAAAAGACGATTAAACAACAGCGGCAGAAGTAGCGCACGAGTCCGGGTCGCCAGCAGAGCAGCGCACCGTATGTTGAATATAAAAACTATATATGTTGAATATAAAAACTATGTATGTTGAATACATGGAACTAATATGTAAACTTATATTTCACATATATGTTTCATATGTTTCTCTTTTTAATTTTATACAATAACTTTGTAAAACACTTATACTTTACATATATGAAGAAATACAATTACATATAAGTTTTTTGTATTGAAAGTACTTTTTTTTAAGGAAATTGATGTTGTCTTAAATTTTTTTTGTTAATGGCTACCAAAAAAAGTATTAATAAAAAACTTATATGAGTATGAACCATTACATATATATTTATATGCATAAATGACATGTCAGCTTATGAGAATTGCATAACATTAAAAAATTACCTATTCTTATGGTTTCATGCAGTTACCATCAAATTTACATAATAAACACGAGTCACTTTAGAAATTGACAAATTTTTATTTGAACTTATAATGGTAACATGGTAACTAACATGGTAAACGGGATGAAAAAATTAAGCCTTTTAAATAGCTAAAAACTGTCAACACTTCACACTAACAAATTCACAGAACAATGTATTTAATCTCAATTAGACATTTTTACTTTTAGCGCGAAGCTCTGTGATCTTTCCATTGATCGTGCTTCCAATGCTGGAGGGCTGTGTCCCAGGCCACCGCTCAAGAGTTGCACCTACGTATGAACACAAAAGGGACATGGAAAAAGAATATCAGTACAATTGTTAATTTGAAAGAAACCAAGAAAAATCAACATTAGAAGGTTATTTACATCAAGGTGTGGGGGTTAAAACATTTTATATCACTCTATATGTCTACTAAGAAATACCCTGATGCATGCTCAATAATCCAGGTAGAAAAATCTAAAAAAGCTAAGTCTGGTCCTCTGGACATTCAAAAAAAAAAAAGCAAAAAAAAAAATAAAAAATAGAAACGTTTCGTCTTTCGTCCGAAAGACTTCCTCAGTCTGAGTTGCTGTATTCAGCTCAGTCTTATAAATAGCACCCTCTCACAGTGGATCAGCCAACTGGTTGATCCACTGTGAGAGTAGGCGTGTCAGCAAATGATCAATCAGCGAACGTTTCTGCGCTGTGGCTTCTCAAATTACGTCAAGAATTTGGAGCGAAAACGCGAGAATGAACGCGAGAAAAAACGCAGAGCTGTGCCATTTAACGCGCGCGAAGGGAGCGGCGTTCGGCCGAAAGCAGAGCTATACCTGGGCCTTAATGAACCAGACACAGTACACCAAACTGTTAATGTGTACTGTAGTCACACTCTGACACAATAAAAGTCTGAAAACTTACTGTAGATAGCATCCAGTTTTTTTGTCCAGAGGTAGACAAGCATCTCCTCGGCCTCGTTTCCCCCCTCGAAGATTGCTGACCAGCAGAGTCTCCGCAGGAAAGACTGCTGGGAGCAGATGCCTCACAAAAACTGTAGCCGAGTTTGCATTGGTAGCATAGGCCCAAGCCAGTTTCTCGACCGTCACTCCAGTCCCAGGATGGATCTCCACCTGTTTAATGGAGACATGCAAAAGGTGCATTTAGGATACTGTATAGTGATGAATGTTTTTATTCATTCTTTATTAACCAATCACCTTAGATGACAGGGTATCCCTTGTTGATGGAATGACCGACTCACATGGGGAGCTTGAGGGTGTAGGTCTGGAGAGGGACGGCAGTGAATCTGCAGATGATGGACCAGGCCTGGACTGCAGAGAACTTGAGGTGGCAGTTGTGGTGTGTTCAGTTCTGAACTGTACCTCTTAGGATGTTCAGCTAGATTAATTACAGTCTTCATAGACTTTAGGAGTTCAGGCAGATCTGTACCAATTAGATAAAAAATATTGTTCTTTATTACAAAGTTCAGTTTTGTAAAAATATTAAATTATTTGAATTTTATTGACTGTGTAATTGTTAAATGAGTGAAGTGATACCTTGAAAAACCAACTCCCTCAGTTTAGCATTCTCGTCTTTCAGTTCCTGGATCTGCCGCTTTAATTCAATCACTGTCTGACTTTCCTCATGTTGAAGGTCTGAAGGCGGAGTATCACTGTACATGGCGAGGAATTCCTCTGCAGGGTCCTTCCCAGTGAGAGCTTTTGGCTTCTGTGTACGCAATGATAAAGAGAGAACTGTCAGTATATTTGTATGATACCGAACTCTAAATAGATAAAAGAAAATTGATGTCACCTTGGCTTGAGTCAGAATCTGAGTCTCATCTGTATCCGAGCAGTCAGAATTGTGTTGGTATTTTAGAGGGCGGACAGATACCCTCTTGGTCAGCTCTAAAGGACTGGATGGGTGGAGCAATAAAAAATAAAAATAAAAAACAAACTCAAAAGGTGACCTCGTAAGTACTCACTAGCTTTGTTCAGTAGTTCTGTGGAGGCGTTGGATAGTTTGGCAGCTGGACACCTACACAGGTGATTTAAAGAAAAATAAGCATGCCCATTTTTAATAAAAGGGCTTACTAAAAAGGTCATTACTTTTGAAAGCGGAATGAAAAAATCTACATTACCTCTGACACGCTCTTCTTCATCAGAAGATGTTAATCCTGCAAAAAATGTTCACAAACATTGATGTGAAAAAAGTTTTAGGCCCAATTTTTGTCAGCAGATTACATATGTATAAATCACTTGAGAATGACAAACATACCGCTTAAAAAAAAACTCCGGAGCTACTTTTTTAGTGCGACTCCTTTTGGATTTAGTCACCATGTCTTGGTCCTCCTCATCCTCCTCTGCTTGACTAGTCAGGTTGTAATTCTCACACTCACAACGTTTGACTTAAGTGAAGAGAGAGAAAAAAACACATTTCAACAATATTTGGATTAAGATATACATTTCATTTTAAATGTATCAAAACTTACCAGAAGTACTTTTTATCTTTATTAATGGGATGTCATCCAATCACCCCCAGGGTTAATTTTATCCCTCATTGCCTGTTTGGTTTTTGTGGCACTCATCTTATTTGGCCAATTACCACACTTCACTAGTATTGGCCAGAAGTGGACACCACTACTTTTGAAAAGTGGGACACCATTAGCCTGGTTAAAACCAGACCCTTGTCCTTCACTTTGCTTTGTACTAGGGTCTGGGACTTCTCTCATAGACAAGGATTTCTCCGGTAGATTTTTGACCCGACCAATCAGAGAACAGAGGCAGAGTTTTGTTAGTTTAGTCCCAGACCCTAGTACAAAGCGAAGTGAAGGACAAGGGTCTGGTTTTAACTAGGCTAGGACACCATCAATGTTTACAGTAATCTGCACATCATTGCTGACGTAAATAAGGACAGATCCCTTTCTCTAGGTCATAGTACATGTACTGCCCACCACATTTAGGCTCCGTGGTGTAGTAGTGTATGGCAATCCACAGGCAATATGTGTCCTTGCTTTCTTAAAGGTACTATGTGTAACTTTCTGTAGAGCACAGGACTTAGAAATATTTTCAACAGGCAAAGCATTCTGATCCCTCCCCCTCAGAGCCATATATGGCTCTGCCCCCCTTGCTCTGCTGAAATTCAAATTCAAGCTCTGTTTTTATTGGCTGGTTACAAACTCTGTTTTTATTGGCTGGTTAACGGCGGGTCACTCTGTGTTTTTAGTGTTTTTATAAATGCTGATAGAGAAGCAAGGGGACTATAGTTTTTTTCAGAGATTACTTTGTCTAACACCAGTCTGTCAGTAGATAGTGACAGAGTGAAGAAATATGTTAAAAATATATTGTTAGAAAAGTTACAGACTGCACTACAAAGTTACATAGTGCAGCTTTAATATGGCCAATAAACCATTAAGTGCTCTGTGTGTCAATGTGTGTTCTAAGGCCCATTACTGTACTGTAATGTAGTTCACTTCGCCTATCCTAACACAGTACCCTACATAAATATCAAAAAACACATACAGTACATTTAGAGACAATTACAGTAAATCAAAAAATAAAATTTCTTACATTGAGCTGGTCAAGCCTGTATCCGTCTGTTTGCATGTTAGCTCTTGCAGGTCCGAGTTCTGCAGCTTTGTACTGCTCCATGCGGTCCAAACTGTTTACAAGAAGGACTGTTAGCATGTTACCTCCATACATAATGAAGAGAAAAAGAGTGAATAACTTACTGCGCCGTTTCTTCGCGGTGTCCATCCAAAAGACCGCGCCTCGTTAGCATTTTAGCTCCGCTATTAGCTGCGTTTGTTAGCATTAGCACCTCCAAAAGGCATCCGCAGCTGTTTCTTGTTCTCTGCGTTTTAGCATGATAGGTCGGTGTCCATCCAACATCTGAGCTGCCAGTCGGACATTGATGCGAGCTCCCGGCCGCCGCCTGTCGGCTCCGTGCCCCCGGTGGGGCCTTAGCATCTACCCGTTCATGCTACAGCAAGGCCTGTTATTAGCATGTTAGCTCGTTGCTACTCAGGTCCGGCTCGCTGACGCTGTCTGCTGCTTCACGCGGTCAACAGCGTCGTTTTCATTCGCCCATCCGTCCCTCAGCACAACCGCCGTTCATCTACATCTCATGTATCCGTGCGCAGGAACCTCTTAGCGGACACGGTCCGACTGTCAAAGCTGGAGAGCAGAGCAACCGAAGCTAACCAAAACATGGCGGCACTGCCGAAAACTGACTGCTGCCGGAAACTGGCGGAAACTGTGGGAAACAGCCGGAAACTCTATATGTTTTTTTTTTTATAAATAATGTCCAAACATAACAAAATAGAATTTTGGCACACCTAAAACAATTAAAAGTAAAATTGAATTTACACATAAGTTTGTAATAATTGGTGTGAACATGTATGATTTGGAAATGTAATTATCAATAAAGAACAAGGAGCTTCATTGATCACGTTGACTATCAGCATTACATTGTAACACATTTACTATGTAAAAATTAATTTGAACTCAAGGTGGTGTGAAACATGAATAAAGTTTAGATTTTTTTTACTATTATTTTTTTAATTTGAGGTAAGTTTGTGTGTGCTTTTAATGTATACCCATAGTAATTCACAGCCCAGGTCCAGGTTGAGAAATGCTTTTAAGGCAATAAAAGTGCACTGTGTACTCAAGACCATGTTTATTGTTGTGTTTATTAATATATTGTATATTTATTAGGGCTTGAGGAAGTGCTACCGTACGACCGGTGTCAGAGCTTGGTCCGCATCGCTGGCAGTAAGTCAGGCTCGTTTCCGGTGAGAGTTGGACTCCGCCAAGGTTGCCCTTTGTCACCGATTCTGTTTATAACTTTTATGGACAGAATTTCTAGGCGCAGCCAAGGTGTTGAGAGGATCCGTTTTGGTGGCCTTAGAATCGCTTCTCTGTTTTTTGCAGATGATGTGGTCCTATTGGCTTCATCAGCTCGTGATCTACAGCTTTCGCTGGAGCGGTTTGCAGCTGAATGTGATGCGGCCGGGATGAGGATCAGTTCCTCCAAATCCGAGGCCATGGTCTTGAGCCGGAAAAGGGTAGCGTGCCCTCTCCGGGTCGGGGAGGAGGTCCTTACCCAAGTGGAGGAGTTTAAGTATCTCGGGATCTTGTTCACGAATGAGGGAAAACTGGAGCGTGAGATCGATAGGCGGATAGGTGCAGCGTCCGCAGTGAAGCGGGCGCTGTACCGGTCTGTCGTGGTGAAGAGAGAGCTGAGTCAAAAGGCAAAGCTCTCAATTTACCGATCGATCTACGTTCCCACCCTCATCTATGGTCATGAGCTTTGGGTTATGACCGAAAGAACAAGATCTCGGATACAAGCGGCTGAAATGAGTTTTCTCCGCAGGGTGGCTGGACTCTCCCTTAGAGATAGGGTGAGAAGCTCAGTCATCCGGGAGGGACTCGGAGTAGAGCCGCTGCTTCTCCACATCGAGAGGAGCCAGTTGAGGTGGCTCGGGCATCTGGTTAGGATGCCTCCTGGACGCCTCCCTGGTGAGGTGTTCCGGGCATGTCCCACCGGGAGGAGACCCAGAGGAAGACCCAGGACACGCTGGAGGGACTATGTTTCTCGGCTGGCCTGGGAACGCCTTGGGATTCCCCCGGAGGAGCTGCTCCAAGTGGCTGGGGAGAGGGAAGTCTGGGCCTCCCTACTTAGGCTGCTACCCCCGCGACCCGACCCCGGATAAGCGGAAGAAAATGGATGGATGGATGGATGGATGGATGGATGGATGCTAAATAATCCATAGTTATACCTTTGGCATCTCCCTACAACACACGTTTTCTATAGGGGAAAGGAAGCTGCAGTGACCACAAATTTAATTTCAATTTAATTTCATATTTTTATTAATTATGATGCGTTCGGAACTCCGAATTGTCGTAAGTCGTGGGCGTCGAGGACCACCTGTATTTTCAATGCCTCATAGCTCATCTTCACTGTCAGAATAACGTAGAAGTAGATTGAGGTCTCTTTAGCGTTTTCACCATGCTCTCATTCTTAAAGCCATCACAATTCTGTTGTGCTTCTGAAAGATGGAAACATTTTTTCACTGTCACACTTTATACAGACAAGTGATCAGTGTCTATTGGAAAATATGGTAATTCCACAGTGCAGAAGTTGGCCAGATGTTCTCTAATCAGAACTGAACTGAGCTATTATGTCAACCATCCACTTTCCCACTGGCTTTCACAAAGCTTTATATGCAACTCAGATAGTTACACCATGTATGTACTGTATATACAATGTCCACTGTCCAGCTCGACTGTATGTCGGCTACTGAACACACATTACTGTAAATGATTAAATGTAATCTGCATGTGAGCATGGAATTAATTTTAGGTTTATGGATTGATGAGGAATTATTTTATTTAGGTAACAAATGAGGTTACACGTCTGAAAAAACTACATTTATTGTTATGTGAAGAATTTTGCAATGCCTGTTATCAACATACAGTATATGTATTCATACACATATAATGTATATGAACCTTTTCAAAACAATCATTTAGGGGTTAAAAAAATCTGTATTATGAACTGGGGTTATGTGAAAAGACTACCGGTACTAAGTATTGTCATTTATTCTAAAATATAATGTGCAATTTATGTAATATGTTGATGGGGAGGCCGTGTCGTAGTGGTAATTGCAGTCGTCCCCCGATCGGAAGGTTGGAGGTTCGAATCCCGGTTCCCCACACCATGTGTCGTTGTGTCCCTGGGCAAGACACTTAACCCCAAGTTGCTCCCGGTAGGACTGGAAGGCGCCTTGCATGGCAGTCTACCGCTACTGGTGTATGAATGTGTGTATGAATGGGTGGATGGTTGGTATTGTAAAGCGCTTTGGGGTCCCTCATATGGGGCTGGAAAGTGCTATATAAATAAGCTCCATTTACTATTTAAGTTCCATTTGATTGTGTGCGGAATTAAAAGTATTGCTACAAAATAATGGAATACGTTGTCATTTTATGTATGCAAGATTAAATACTTCCATTAAATTATTATATTTTACAAAATTACTAAAGTTGGCCCAAAATTTAGTTTTCAGTATGTGTTAAAATTGTGTTTTTGTTAACGTGTGTTTACCCAGTGATTTTAATTTTGGATTGGGTTGCAGTATGTATGTCTCACATTTGTGATCAGTACATTTTCTATGTCTCACATTTGTGACATCAGTACATTTTCTATAGTACTTAAGTATTTTTGTTTCATGGGTGATTGCCCTACTCATATAAGTTTAATAGTACATTTTCCTACTAAGGATATTGTATGTGAAATTACTGTCATATATTGTTCTTATAAGTATACAAATTATATATGTTTCATTTTATACAAATTTACTAAGGATCTTATACCTGGTTTCAATGTATTATACAAAAAATATAAGTTTCAAACAGAACATATAAAAACTTTATAAAATTTTTATATATCTTTTCCGTATGGGTATGTTTGAACGTGCGGGAGCCCAGCAGTTGCTCGTGTGGGGAAAAAGTGCCACCCTGTCTGCTCAAAATAATCAACTTCGGTTAACTTAGCTTTCATCTTCCTCCTATTTCTTCTTTTTCATAAGCCATTAATCTGTTAAGTAATGTGCCAACAGAAAAGTTCCTAACTGTCTGTTTGTTTTAATTTGAATTCTTGTCAACGTAGTTATTAAATCAGAGCTAATATCGATACAAATGTTTAATGTACTTTCATGATAATTTCAATAAAAGGTCTATTTTCTGGTAGACCAACATAAATTGAAGTCTCTTGTGAAGTTACATTTTTGTCTAGTCACAGTTAAGCAATTTAATACCGGAAAAAGGATGAACTCGCGAATTGGTGGCAAGTTTGTGCAGATAAAGTCTGCTCAGACCTGCGCATCTAAAATATAGGTAATTCAGTAAACTGACCAGTAAGTCCTATATCTCTACAATAATGGTGGCCCTGTAAGTGTTTAAATACCTTACCCCCCATTATTTACTACATTTTGGTGGCTCGTCCGCGTTCCTGAGACGGTTATTAAGTTGTTTTGTGTAGCTTATTGTCACGGTGTTTGTTGGCATAGTTCTGTATCCTGTTTTGGACTTATAGAATAGTTTTGGCTGGTGGGTGTCAGAGATTGCTAATCGTGGCATTGTCTGGTGCGTTTCCCGTTAGAATGATCTTTTCTTTCACATTTCAACGTATGCTTGAAGCTGCGGATGAATGAATGTTTGTGTTTGTGAGACGTTTCATTACGTGTCGCGAGGCTGCATGCATTTTTCATTGTTGTGACCGCCGTGTCACCACTGCTTCATTTTATTACATCTGCCGATTGCTGTTGAAGGTCTGTTTCACTCATTTGCTGCTCCATTTTACCTAATCTGTTACAACGTGTTGTTAGCTGTGGTTCGGGTGAAACCCACTCAGCTTGGTTCCGACCTCCGGTCCCGATAGACGTAAAGTCCGTTGTTTAAACAGTTAGACGTACTGCCTTCTTTGGGAGGCGTGGGAGTTAGCCTGGATGTGATTGGGCTCGTTAGCAGTATTTTCTGTGGTGTATTCTACGTTTATTTTGTGAAAGAGTGTCCAGGACTTTGGGTCGAGCTAACACGTTAGCGGTACCGAGGCAAGATGGCTGCTTAAAGCGCTGTGATTGGTCCATTGTGTGTCGTGTTCAAAAAAGTTGGTTCTGTAGACTGTGGTTGTCAGATTCATTTTTGCACACATTTCTGACAGTTTATCTGTGTTGTTTGGGTTCTATGCACGTGATATCGTCGAAGACTGGCTTAACCGCGGTGTTTTGCGATATTTATGACTGTTTTAGAACGTTGAAAAGTCCGTTCCACGCTAACGTTCGGCGACCGCAGGTCCGTGAACGCACCGCTCGAACGGCACGTCACACGTGGGTGGCGTTAGGTTTAGAAGACTACATTTCCCATGAACACTTGGGTTTTTGAACTACGGTTCTGTCTTCGCTGTGATTGGTCGATTACGCTGTAGGTGTTGACGCTAAAGGGGGGTGAGGAACTCACTCCTCGTCAACTTTCACTTCAGCTGTTTGTCCCAGACAAGTTCAGGCTTGTTGTCCGTTACTATCTCTGAAAAGACTGTTTCATCGCGGTGTTTTTGAGATTTTAATGGGTGGATTGAGTCAGTTGCTCTGAGTCTGCCGATCGCCATGTGACCAGGTCACGTGACACCGGGAGCGGCAACTGCTTTATGGGTCCGACCTTTTTTCCTTTAAACGCAGTTTAAAGTTTCACAGTTCAACCAATGTTTCTCACATCGTTTCGTCTTTTGTGAGACTGGGGTTCTAGAGTTTTGTCACGTAAGAGCTCTGGATATTTCTGATTGATGCTTTTGACCCATTGTTAGACGTCTGTGAATGTTTGGCAGCTCACGGCTGCGTGCTCACAGGCGACAACAGCGCCTCTATTGCGGTCAGATAGAGAAATTGCAGTCGCTGTGATAAACTTATCCAGCGCGGCACCCCCTGCTGGTTACTTTAGAAGAGGCAGTCTTCCTGTAATTTGTACATGTTGAATGTTCCTGTTTGGAACAATTTGAAATATTGTACTCACAGCATCCTTTAATTTGATTTTCGCAGAAAATCAAATGTTGATGGCAGAACAGTTACATAGATTTAATACAGACATGTCTGCTTTTTGATAAACTTGACACTTTTATCATAAATTCTGTGCAAAACAAGCTGTCTGTCCCTGTTTATTTTAAACTGCAAGTTTAAAATAACACACATGAGGCGTCTTTTGTTTTGATTTTCACAAAAATCTCACAACGACAGCCGTTTTTGTTTGACCTTGTCACAGGTTGACAAATTAATAAAAATCACTGATTTTTATTTGATTTCACATCTTGGACTCCATGTTGACTGCCGAAGGCATCACATGGTGAGACTGCACTCTGTGCTATAAGACCCACTTTACTTGATTTTTCACAGAAAATCAGTACAAAGATGGACGTTCAAACAGGTGCATCACCTGATAGGGCCTCCTCTTTTATCGCACGTAGATGGACATCTGCTCCAGCGTATGCTAATTACTTGGCTGCATGGAACGTCCATCAGGATACGTGGGAAAGTCCCCTGTCGTTCTACGACAGGCTCCTCTCGGCCTACTCCGGGGGCAAAATTGTCCCTGGCTTAGAGGAAGATGAGGAGTTTAAACGTCTTTTCACTACGCATCTCATGCCTTTCCAAATGAAATGTGTTCGCTTAACGTTTGATTGCAAAAAGGACAGCATGGAAAAGATAAAAGATTACGCTGCGTGGGTTTTTGAGACAAGGATACAACCTAGGATTCCATCAGAGGTTTGTCCAGGTCAAAAGGTCACATCCCACTCGCAGAAAATAGAAGAGGTTCCCTCTCCTACAGAGTGCGAAAGTAAACAGGTTTTTCATGATGACAAACCACAGATTGTGTCCAGCTGGAACGGTGACTCTGATCGGTTCACAGGGGAGTCCTGCTCCCCCTGCCCCTCAGGTTGAAAACCCTGAGATGAGCAGAGAACCACACAAGGTAGGTGTTCGCTCTCTAGGTGAACCAAGATGGTTCAGATCGAACCAAAAGAGTTCTCACCTAGGTCTCACAGTGGGTGAACTTCGAGAGAAGTTGATGTCTGGGAACCGTGACCCTTTGAAAAATGGTCTGTCCCGACATGTACCCCCGAGAAGCGGCCCTCCTGCCCCTGCCCCTCGAGCTGCACAGTTCGAGACATGCAAAGAGTCACACAAGCTCCAGATTAAGGAAACGACGCCTCCGCGCTCGGAAGTGACTGAGGTTGTGAGTTGTTTGTCAAATGATTTGAATGTTACAGTGGTTGACCAAGCTGACACAACGTGTGACGTTGTCCTTGACGATAACACTAACAATGTTGTTAAACCTGGTGCAGCGACGCGCAGCACTGGCTTTTGCAACGACTCAGTGCACACGGTTGACGACAACAACGTCTACACTGACAAAGATGCTGACAGCAAACAAATTGCTGATGATCAGCGTCCTGAAAGTCCAGATGCTGACAGCAAACAAATTGCTGAAAATCCACATCCTGAAGGTCATGAGGCAGACAGCCATCATGATGCTGACAGCGACGATGATTACACAGACAGAGTCACACGTACACAGAAACGTGTGAAAAAACCTAAACGGTTTCTGTGTAACTTTATAAAAAGGGGGATAGCTAAGAGAGCTTACCTGCCACTCACATTGGAAGGGGTCCTCGCGCAAGAAGCACTCCTGGTTTGCGGCTCAGACGTGTCTATCATGTCAGCCGAACTGTTTGAGGAGCTAAGGACCGCCGCTAACGATGTTGACAGGCAAATACCCTTTGTGAAATACACTTATGGTGAGCAACAGGGCCTCGCAAAGACGAGAACAACCCTGTAAGAATTAGTAGGAGGACAATATTAATACTGATCTCCTTTTTATCTTAATTAATCTACTTATTCAGATTGAATAGTAAATTCACGGATTCTGTTCTTTTTCAGTTTACCCAATATTTCTGTGATCTTTATGATGGATAAATACACAAAGCCATTAAGTGACAAAGACGTTAACTTAGTTTGATATGTCAAAGAGACACTATCATTTATTTAAAATAAATCAACTAAATTAACACCATTACACTTGATTGACATGATTTCACTTTCTTTCAATTCAAATACGTCAGCACACTTGATTTAACACAACAGACATAAATACTAGATGTTACACATATTTAGTCTGAGGGGCATTTCAGCTTAAAATAGTTTCCAGCTTAGATAGAGAGGGAAAGATTTAGGAGGAGAAATTTATGGAGGAAGAAAAGTTAAGAGTCAGGGAGTTATCTTGATGTGTTTTAACCAGAAACATGGCAGTTCTCCGGCCGATTAAAGCTACACGTTGGTACCCTTGGCAAAGCATTTGACGACTTGTTACCTCGTGAAGATGGTCAGTCTCCCTCGGTCCAGTTTGGTCAGTTCGTTTACCATTCTCAGCGTCTCCAGACGTGCGCCTTGACTCGAACCGAAAGTAACGGCAGCTCCTGGTGGTGTTTCCAAGATAAGACGTTCCTTAAAGGAATGTCAATAAAAGAGAGCTTTTCACGGCTTGAAATAGATTTATAACAGGCATGTTATAAATCTTTTAACTGAATGACGTGTCCTTAGCGTGTGACTAGACGATCATCAGTTCTTTGGAGAAGACCATAGTTTGAGGCTTACTCCAGCAGACTTCAGAGAAAGTAAGATGTGAAGGTTTTAACTGAGACGTGACCCAGAAAATGTGTTCTTTCTGATTGGCCGAATGGCATCATAAGTTGATGTGAGGATGACATCAACATGTTGAAAGGGGGTCAAAAGATTAGTTTGTCAGAAAGATAAAGTGTTAGTTTCAGATGTCAGCATTTTATCATAAAACTGATTCCTTTGCTTTAACACTTTAACAAAATACTGTTGGTTTGATTAAAACAACGTCATTAAGCATCACATATGGGACCTATTAATGATAATAGCTTGATTATTAAATAGGACAAAAACAAAAGTCTTTGGGTGTCTAGATTGTCCTGAGCTCAAGCTAAAATGAATGAGATAAAGTGTTCCTTTTATCTTCACATGCAAGTTCGAGAGGAGAGGAGAAATCCTCCATGTACAACATTTTGAATTAAGCAGAGTATTTGATTTATCTGACATTAAAATGTACTGATGCTCTTACAAATAAAATTATTCATTTGATAACATTTGAATTAACAAAATTAAAAGAAGTCTCTGTGACCCGAGATTGCACCTTTGACACAGCAGTGAAACACAGTTTAACTCTCACAGAATAACACAGCTTAAAAGCACACATCATGAAAATGACAAAAGTTATTCTTTTGATCACATCAGCCTAAAATCAAAGATAGAAATAGTCTCTTATTGGTGACTATGTTATCAGATTATAGCTAAATGAATAATTTTGTAGTAAATGTCTTGCTTTACTGAGAGGTCAGTAAAGGTCATCACTGGACAGTTCAAAAACCTTAATTTGACCCTGGGTAGGTCCACTACATCTCCCCCCTTTTGGAAGCCATCGCCAGTCCTTGGGGATGGGGTCCAACACGAAAGGAAACCTTGAACTGTCTTTGATCTTGAAGTAATCCAGCAAGTGGAAAAGAAAAATCAAAAATTATAATCCCATAAAGTTTTTGGAAATTCCATACTGTTCGGAGGTAATCCCATTGCGAAAAGCTTTTAATCCTTTGGAAAACAAAGTCTGTTAACTCTTGGAAAACAAAGTCTGTGATCCCTTGGAAAGCAAAGTCTTATAATCCACAGCGGTAATTCCACAACGATTAGTTTTGTTGATTGATCAGCAACAATTGTTTTCATAATCAGCATGTAGAGGGGATCCCTCGATTGACGCAGAGGAGGCGACCCTTGGATGAAGGTTGAAGACCAAGCGTTGGAGCTGCAGGTCCCCACATCGATGGTTGGAGGCTGGTTGGTTTCCAGTCCGTGCCACTCTGGTTCTATGTGTCATGCATTTATGTGGTTTTTAAGGTGGGCTTATGATTGGGATTTTACATTAAGCCTTACCTATATGCACCTGGTATGTAAGCTATCATGGTTTAGATCAGCTACAATTACCAATTAAGGGGTGGATCAATTCTGTAAAATTAGATATAGGGATTTGTACCTATAAAATTTTGGAGGGCTTCTGTAACGAAGGCCTCTAATTCCAAACTATTCCTCCATTCATTACTTAGTTTAGGTTAAACTAAAATAAAAATGAAATATAGTTTGATCTAAATGTCTGTTGTCTTTTAGACGAACGACGTAGGATTTGGTATTCCTAATAAATTTTGAAGTCTATGGCGAGACTCATCAAAATGAATAGATAATCTAGAATAGAAACGATCGAATCGGTTCAATTTAGAAATTGTGAGACCAGTGTAGTTTATTGTACCTTGAGTAGCTTTAAACTACATTGACTCTTCGACGATTGAGATTTAACAAAACGAACTGCATGTTGGCATAGTTAAATCCATATCATTCATTAACCAATGTTAATACAAAACCTTTTTGGCTGGGAGTGTTCAGAACCAAACAATATCTCAACTAATGACAACAGTAATGACTAAACAACAAGGAAACAACGTTTCACTGCTTCGACACACTCTTGTCGTCAGATTCCAAAGTGCAACACACAAGAAAACAGGTCTCAACTTTATGACCGAGGTCAAATTAAATCTCGTGGATTTAAACGGTTGTTAAGATTAGTTTTTGTTGTGGGTTTTAGGCTTAGCGTTTCTAAGTTCAAATTGGACAATGCGACTTATAGGGTGGGAAATACGGTAGTTTAAACCTGATTAGTTTATTTACTAACTTGTGTTTGGACGACCTTATTATCCCATGAAGTCGGTGTGTTTGTGAGATCTTTGTCTTTTGTGGAGTCATTGAACGCCTTGTAAGGTTTGATCTGATTTCGATGTACCCATTTAGCAATTGGCTCTTTGCGGCCTTTGCTGATTTTGATTTCGTAGACGACTGAGGACACTTTGTCTGTTATCAGATGAGGTCCAGTCCACCTGGGCATTAGTTT
>JBBPBX010045324.1:0-12905 GCA_038048925.1 Garcialebias charrua
GAGCCATATATGGCTCTGTTCCCCCGTGGTCTGCTGAACTTGAGATCAGCTCCGCCTCCGCTGCATGTCCTCTCGGAGCCGCTTCGATATTCTGTGTTTATATGTTAATAAAACGTTATAAAAAATAAAATAAAACCATGGAGCGCTGGTCCAGCACACCAGAACACCAGCAAATCTGCAGAGCCTCGGGCAGCCACGTTGAACCCTAGTTTAATTCGCTCATGACAATTTCATTTCCTCATTCAATTCAATCAGCGGAGGGAGCGGAGCGAGGAGGAAGCGATTATTTGACTTTTGGCAACAACAAAAAAAGTCCAGAAAAGGGATGAAGAAGGGGAATTTAATACATTTGTGTCACATACAAAACAGTTTTGCATCGCTTTGCAATTCTTTGAATGAGAACGTGCCGCGGCCGCTGCGGGCTGACAGGGGGGGGGGGCGTGGGTTAGGAGCGTGAGAAGTGAGAAGCTCTGTTTTTATTGGCTGGTTAAGGACGGGTCACTCTGTGTTTTTATAAATGCTGATAGAGAAGCAAGGGGACTATAGTTTTTTTCAGAGATTACTTTGTCTAACATCAGTCTGTCAGGAGATAGTGACAGAGTGAAGAAATATGTTAAAAATATATTGTTAGAAAAGTTACAGACTGCACTACAAAACTACATACTGAACCTTTAAGCGTGTATATTACATCCATGTACTGTATGCTGTTTCTTTTTACAATTTTATAGTTTTGATAATTTTTGGGTGGAACTGGAACCTTAAGTACAAATTTTTTTTCCACCTCTAGTACCAAATGTGAGGAGAATGACAATAAAGAACATTGAACCTTGAATTTAGTTCAACATCTGTAAATTTGACTGAGTTGTTGATTAATCTGTGGCAGTTTAGTGTTTAGTGTTTTCTTAGTTTAGTGTATTGTTAGTTTAGTGTATTGTTAGTTTAGTGTATTGTTAGTTTAGTGGATATAGTGCATTCTTAGTTAAGTGTATTCTAAATTTAGTGTATTCTTATTTAGTGTATGGTTAGTTTAGTGTACTACTGTATTGTTAGTTTAGTGTATTTAATGCATTTTTAGTTAAGTGTATTCTAAGTACTGTATAGTGTATTCTTATTTAGTGTATGATTAGTTTAGTGTATTGTTAGTTTAGTGTATTTAGTGCAATCTTGATCTTCTGTGCTGGGCCATCCTGAACATCATCAGGTCAGGGCTCTGCAGTCTACACTCATCTCCAGGCCAGCTGTCACTCTTTCAGGGATGAAGATGTTCACATCCTTGATAGAGAGGAACGATGGTTTGAGAGAGGAGTAAAGGAGGCCATCTTTGTGAAAAGAAACTGTCCATCATTAAACAGAGGTGGAGGCCTCCGGATTCAACTGTCCCCCACTTGAGCCTCCAGTATAGCTGTGCGTTGTGTCCAGCGTCGCTGGACTCGCGTGTGCTGCGCGCCGGCAGTTCATATACTCTGTGCAAGCGCAGCTCTCTGGAGTGCAGGCTCCAGCAGCTGCAGCCGAGCGGAGCGTTTACCTACAGGACAAATTGAGGTAGCTGATTGGTCATTTGCTGACACGCGAGGCAGTTTATCAACGCGCGTGCGTAGGCGGTCGTAAAATTTGAGCTTGGCGCGTTCACGCCCGCGATCAAAGGCTTTTGCCGCGGCGTGCCGCGGCGCTCGGACTCACGCGGAGCTATACTGGGGGCTTTACAATGCTGTTATTGCTAGTATCACTAGCCCTCTGTGAATAGCAAACAACATCAGGGTGTTAACGATCCATCGTCAGGCTGATGGTCCTCCTTGATCATGTGAGCAGCTGGTTTCGGCTGTCATCAGCCAACTGGTTGATCCACTGTGAGAGGGTGCTATTTATAAGACTGAGCTGAATACAGCTTCTCAGACTGAGGAAGTCTTTCGGACGAAAGACGAAACGTTTCTACAGTTTTTTTTGCTTTGTTTTGTTTTGTTTTTTGAATGTCCAGAGGACCAGACTTAGCTTTTTTGGATTTTTCTACCTGGATTATTGGGCATGCATCAGGGTAGTGTATTGTTAGTGTTTTCTTACTTTAATGTATTCTTAGTTTAGTGTATTGCTAGTTTAGTGTATTCTTAATTTAGTGTATTGTTGGTTTACTCTATTTAGTGTATTCTTAGTTTAGTGTATTGTTCATTTAGTTTACTTAGTGTATTGTTAGTTAAGTGTATTCTTAGTTTAGTGTATTTAGTGTATTCTTAGTTTAGTGTACAGGTAGTCCTCGGGTTACGACGGTCTCGAGTTACGACGTTTTGTGGTTACGACGCATCTCCCATTAAAAAAAATATTTTGAAAAATTTATTTTGAAAAGCCGAGTTCCGGTTTTACTTCCGGTTTGACGGCATAAGCAGCGGAGCTTGACGGCAGAAAATGCTCAGGACCGGAGGAGCAACGAGCTAACATTCTAACAGACCTTACTGTAAAGCTCTGGACGGCGCGAAGCAGTGGAAAAGTACAGGCAGCTGCAGAGCTTGGAGGAACAATGAGCTAACATGCTAACAGACCTTACTGTAAAGCTCTGGACGGCGTGAAGCAGTAGAAAAGTACAGGCAGCTGCAGAGCTTGGAGGAACAACGAGGTAACACGCTAACAGACGGAGGAAGGCTTCACCAGCTCCCAGTAGGGAATTATCTCTTTTTTCCTTCATTCTGGCTCCAAATGTATGTGTTTTTTGATAATTATGTAAGATACTGTGTTGGGATAGGCTAAGTGCTTGGTAAAATACAGTATATTGTACGTATATGGTTCAGTATGTACGTACGTTCCGACTTACGTCAAAATTCAGGTTACGGCGGTGCGTAGGAACGGAACTCTGTCGTAAGTTGAGGACTACCTGTATTGTGAATTTAGTGTATTGTTAGTTTAGTGTATTGTTAGTTTAGTGTATTGTTAGTTTAGTGTATTGTTAGTTAAGTGTATTGTTAGTTTAGTGTATTCAGTGTATTGTTGTATTGTTAGTTTAGTGTATAGTGTATTCTTAGTTTGGTGTATTATTAGTTTAGTGTATTTAGTGTATTGTTAGTTTAGTGTATTGTTAGTTAAGTGTATTCTTAGTTTAGTGTATTTAGTGTACTGTATTGTTAGTTTAGTGTATTGTTAGTTTAGTGTATTGTTAGTTTAGTGTATTGTTAGTTTAGTGTATTATTAGTTTAGTGTATTTAGTGTATTGTTAGTTTAGTGTATTGTTAGTTTAGTGTATTGTTAGTTTAGTGTATTGTTAGCTTAGTGTATTGTTAGTTTAGTGTATTGTTAGTTTAGTGTATTTAGTGCATTCTTAGTTTAGTGTATTGTTAGTCAGAGTCAGAGTACTTTTATTAACATTGCACAAGTTTGCACCAGTACAGCGTGAATATGTACGCACAGTCATCCTGAAGGGGACTACGTGTGTGAAGCTGCTGCTATCAGGACATCATATGAGACATCAAAGATATATCACATTTTGTTCTTCAGCGCGGCCTCTCCCATCCGTATCGGGATGAAGGTCACAGGTGTGAAACAAGGAAAGAACCATGAGGGAATTAGCGTTGGTATTACAAAAAAAGATATATCACATTTTGTCTTACAGGACAGCATATGAGACATCAAAAAATTCTACCAGCAGCACATTTAAGACAAATCACATTTGCATTTGAGGACGAAGCATGTGAGACAAGTCCATGCGCTCCATTTCAGATTAGCCAGAGTTCTGATGATGACGTGATCAGCCAGCCTTATCTGACTCAGAGGACACAGAATAGTTCTCCGGGGAGGGAGGGGGGTGCGACAGAAGCTTCATTTCTTCAGTTGCTCCACTCCGGAGATTTTGTAGTCAGCCTGTCCAGGCTGTCAGGGAGTCTGATTAGATTACCGTGTTTTATCTTTAGTTTAGAGTATTGTTAGTTTAGTGTATTTAGTGTATTGTTAGTTTAGTGGATTGTTAGTTTAGTGGATTGTTAGTTTAGTGGATTTTTAGTTTAGTGTATTCTTAATTTAGTGTATTCTTAGTTAAGTGTATTGTGCTTTGTTTTGTGTTTTTGTTTTTTTGAATGTCCAGAGGACCAGACTTAGCTTTTTTTTTTAAAGATTTTTCTACCTGGATTATTGAGCATGCATCAGGGTATTTTGAACCACTTTGGCCAGGATTACCTCAAACTTGTTAGAGAGTTTGAGAAAACAGCTAGGAAAAGGGCAGACTACAGGAAACACTTGCGATTTAACCTTAGATGCAGACAAAGTGGCATCATTCCCAAGAGCCTGGAACTGAAATCATCGGTCAGCAGGCACCGGGCAAGCAAGATCCTTCAGAAGGCACAGACACAGCTGTTGTACGGGTGAGACAGACCAATTTTACTATTGAGGCCTTGAAGGCCAAAGAAGAGCACAAAAACTAACAACGTTCCTAGATCAGACCACACTTCAGTAAGTGATGGACTGTACAGATCAGGCACGCTTAGCACAGCATGTCAAGTCCAAGACTCGGCAACAAAACAAATTTAACTTACTGATAACTCATCAACACCATCACAATTCCAATAACAACACATTCAGTGGAAGACAACACTCTGATACACAGTTACATGCCAGGGAGACAGAAAAGTGGGTGAAGAATTTATCTGACAGACAGCTCACCCAGCCGGAGACAGAGATTCTTGCCAGGGGACTAAACTTTGCAGTGGCACCAAGTAGAATTCCGCTGGTGGAGATGATCACAGCCACTGAGTCAGCCATCCGTAACAACAAAATTAAAGAATTTGAAGCAGAACAACTCAGAGTCAAAGTTTCAGCCTGTCTCAGTAATGCCAAACCACCACCTTCCAACATCAGTAGAGAAGAGAGGGATGCACTCACCACTCTTAGCAAAGACAAAAACATCATAATTCTCCCAGCAGACAAAGGAAGGTGCACAGTGATTTTGAACCAGAAAGACTATCATGAGAAAGTTATGTCACTCCTTAGTGACTTAACCACTTATGAACCACTGAAAAAAGATCTAGGAAGTGGTTACAAGAAGAAGTTGATAGATTGCCTGCAACATTTGGAGCAAGACAAGGCTATTGACTGTTGTGTTCGGAAACCACAGTGTTTAGTGTGTTTGTTGGGTCTGTAATGTTGTGCACTGTTTGTTACGACATGTTACTGTGCCTTTAAGAGATGCTTTACGGCATGGGGTAAATGTGAGGGTGGGGGGAGTTTTGGTTCAGTAAAGTTTGGTGCATCGAAGTGACACGGTGTGGTTATTGAGTTCCCGCGGACGCTACATTTTGGCAGACGAGGATGTCCGGACTCGCGTTACCACCACCGCCACCTTTCCTCCCTGTCCCCGGCGACCCAGCTGTCCCGTGGGACAGATGGCGAACGGCGTTTGAGGACTACTTGCTGGCTTTGGGACACACTGAACTGGCGGAAGCGAGGAAGTGCGCGCTCCTCCGCCATTGTCTGGGCCAGGAGGGTCAGAGAATCTTCGCCACGTTCACGTTAGCGGACAATAAATACGCCACGGCTACAGCTGCACTGAGGACTCATTTCAGCTCCGGGCGGAGCCGGCGGATGCACCGCTTCGAGTTTCGTCAGAGGAAGCAGCGGCCGGGTGAGTCTGTCGCCAACTACGTCTCAGCACTACGAGAGCTGGCTAGACTCTGTGACTTTGGGGCGCTAGAAGATGGACTCATAGTGGATCAGCTGATAGAAAAGACGTCGTGTGACCAACTGAGGGAGAGACTTTTGCTTGAACCAGACTCCATGACGCTTGAAACAGCACTAACAGAGGCGCGAAAATTCTCCCGCGCGGCGCATGAACCGGTGACGTCATCAACACCGGCCGTTCATCACACAGAGGCTGTGGAGGGGGCTGACGGGCCGAGTGGCAGCCTGGATGTGCAGAGAGTGGACAGGGGGCCCAGTAGGAGGGGGGCCAGGAGCTGTGGTAACTGTGGCTCCTCTAACCATGCAACTAGAGACCAGTCATGTCCTGCCCATGGAAAACTTTGTCTTAAATGCAATAAACTGAATCATTTTGCACGCTGCTGCCGCTCCTCTTCAGCTCGCCAGGATACTACTGTGGTTCCCATTAACACTGTACAGACTCTGCAGCCGTCGTTCAAGCTCTGCACATGTCGCGTGGGCGCAGCTCACGTCCCGCTCCTCGTGGACACAGGGGCCAAAGTGTCAATTTTAAATAAAAGCACATATGACCGTTTTTTCAGCCGTACACCCCTGGAAGCAGCCACTACACCCCTGTTGGGCTACGGTCACTCTCCCATCGACACTCTGGGTGTGGTCCGCCTCCCTGTCCAGTATGATCAGCAAATTACGCCTGACGCCAAGTTCTGCATCACTCGGAAGGGAGCTAACATTATGGGCCTAGACTTGTTCCTCGCCCTGGGCTTTGCTGTGAGGGATGCTAAGGGCCAGCATGTCCTGCAAGTCGCCACCTCCTGGCCCGACCGCTACCCACAACTTTTCAGCGGACTGGGCCGCATGACAGGGTTCGTCCATCAGCCTACGGTGGACCGGTCGATCCGTCCTGTTATCCAGCCTCTTCGGCGCATTCCCCTGGCTCTCCGTGATGCTGTTGAGGCTGAGCTGCGTCGCCTGGTGGAGGAGGACGTCATAGAGCCTGTGAATGCCTCACCGTGGGTATCAAACCTGGTGATAGCCAAGAAAAAGGGGGGTGGTCTGCGACTCTGTGTGGACCTCACTGATGTGAACAAAGCCATCGTACCTGACAAGTATCCTCTACCCACAGCTGAGGAACTCACCAGCCATTTTCACGGCTCCACAGTCTTCAGCAAGATGGACCTACGGCACGGCTACCTGCAGGTTCCTCTAGCACCTGAAAGTATGGACCTCACAGCGTTTGTCACGCATGTGGGGGTTTTCAGATTTAAACGCATGGCGTTTGGTCTTTCATCGGCCCCGAGTTGTTTCCAAAAGATAATGACACTGATATTGGCTGGTATACAAGGCGTGTCCATCTACCTGGACGACGTGGTGGTGCATGCACCATCTGCTGCACTACATGATGCTCGCCTAGAGCAGGTCTTTCAACGCTTTCAACAACATGGGGTCACGCTGAACCCTCAGAAGTGCATGTTTGGGGCTGACGATGTTGAGTTTCTGGGTTTCAGGCTCTCGAAAGACGGCATTGCCCCAATTTTGTCCCACACTGAAGCCATCCTGTCCCTGCCGGACCCGCAATCACCATCCCAGCTGTCTTCCTTCCTGGGAATGGCGGCCTACTACCTCAGATTCATGCCACACTACTCGGACTCAACGGCCCCTCTGCGCCGGTTGCTCCGGAAGGACATCACGTGGGACTGGACACCAGCTTGCCACGACGCTGTGCAGATCATCAAACAACAGCTCACGTCCCCACCCACGCTAACTCATTTCAGCTTGACCGCTCCCACCTTGGTCACCTGTGATGCTTCTGGGGTGGCGCTAGGCGCTGTGCTCTCCCAGATTCATGACGGGGTGGAACGCCCTGTCGCTTTTGCCTCGCGTGCGCTTACTCCAGCAGAGCAGAAATATTCTGTGGGGGAGCGGGAGGCCCTAGCCTGCATGTGGGCATGTGAACGCTGGCATGTCTATCTCTATGGTAGACCGTTCACCATCCGTACAGACCACCAGGCGCTAACAGCACTGTTGGCGACCCAAGGCTCTGGGCACAGGCCCATGAGACTCCTGCGGTGGGCGGACAGGCTAAATCAGTACAATTTCGGCCTGGAGTTTATGCCTGGGAGGGCCAACATGGTGGCCGATCTCCTGTCTAGAGCTCTGTCAGTGACGAAGGAGACGGGCGGAGCAACATCAGACACAGAGAACGATGAAGATTGGGTTCAAGTCCTGCATGGACCCCTCAGTTCAACAGTTACCCTGACAGAGCTGCAGCAGGCCTCAGCTGCAGATGAGGCACTCACAGTGCTCCGTACCTATGTGCAGTAGTGCTGGGTGATATGGAAAAAATCATATATCACGATATGGACTTTTTTTTATATCACGATAACAATATATATCACGATATATACAACACGATGTGTGTGTGTGTACAGGAAAAATTTGGACCAAAGTTTTTATTTTTTTATTTTTTTATTTTACTACAGATACAGTTACAATTATAAGAATGTGAACAAAAAGAACAAGGAAATTTGGACCAAAGTAGAGTTTCTACTTTGGTCCAAATTTTTCCTGCAGGTGGCGGTAAAACAGCGGCTGCTAATAAAACCCACAAAGAAGAAATCCGCTCTGGAAGCTGGAGTAAACAAGGCAAGAAACAACGAGCTTCGTGTGAGCTTCTCCCTCTTTTTGGTAAAAGTTCTTCTTCTTGGGCTGCCTGTGCAGCTGTTTCTCCTTGTTGTGACACCGTCTTCATGCCCCTGTGTCTCCATCGCTCTCGAGTTTAACAACGTAAAGCATGTGTCGCAAACCCGTGCTTGCGTCAAACATAAAGCAGCGCCGTCATCTCGCAAAACCACAATATGAAGCTTCTTTGCGACAGTTATTTTTTTATTCTTATTTATCACGGTAGAGACGATATCTGGATCTCAGGACTCTCAACAAAAGGATTAAAACATTTAAGTTCAAGATGCTTACACTGCGACAAGTTCTCCAGTCTGTGAGATCTGGAGACTACGCATGTACAGTAGACTTAAAAGATGCCTTTTTCCATATAGGCGTTTGGATGAAACACAGAAAATTCCTCCGCTTTGCTTTTGAGGGAATCGCTTATGAATTCAAAGCTTTACCCTTTGGTTTAAAGACTGCTCCACGCACATTTACAAAATGTCTGGACGCAGCTCTGACCCCTCTCAGGAATCAAGGACTCAGGGTCATGAACTACCTGGATGACCTGCTGATTCTGGCTGAAAGCAGAAAGCAGGCCCAGTTACACTCTTACAAGGTGATTTCTCACTTAAAGTCTCTTGGGTTTGTTATAAACCTGCAAAAGAGCAATTTAACTCTGTCACGGGTTACCGTATTTCTGGGAGTACAGATCNTTTAGTACGGGGGTACCACCAGGTTCCTGTGCATGTGGAGGATGTCCCTAAGACCGCTGTGATCACGCCTTTCGGCCTGTTTGAGTTTTTGCGCATGCCTTTTGGTCTTAAAGGAGCAGCACAAACATTTCAGCGGTTGATGGATTCAGTCCTAAGGGGTCTGTCCTTCGTATTTGTGTATCTGGACGACATCCTGGTGGCTAGCAGCTCAGCTGACCAGCACATGTCCCACCTCCGCGAGGTTTTTCAGCGCCTAGCAGCACATGGCCTGATTGTAAATACAGCAAAATGCCAGTTTGGACTGCCAGTCATTGACTTTTTGGGCCACCGCATTTCTGCAAGTGGTGCCGTCCCGTTACCAAACAAAGTGCAGGCAGTGTCAGATTTTCCACAGCCCCAGTCTGTTAAAGCGCTACAAGAATTTTTGGGAATGGTGAATTTCTATAACCGTTTCCTCCCCAGGGCAGCACAACTGCTGCGCCCGCTCTATGGAGCGCTGAAAAAGAAAAAGCCCAACGACAGTGTTGACTGGACACCAGAACGCCTACAGGCATTTGGTGATGCTAAAACTGCACTGGCCACTGCTGCCCTTCTGGCCCATCCATCCCCGGCGGCACAAATAGCTTTGACAACAGACGCATCTGATGTCGCGGTGGGGGCTGTGTTAGAACAGCAGGTGTCAGGAGTTTGGCAGCCGCTTGCATTTTACAGCCGTACGCTGCGGGACAATGAGCTTAAATACAGTGTTTTTGACAGAGAGTTGCTGGCGCTTTACCTAGCTACACGCCATTTCAGGTTTTTCCTGGAAGGCCGCCAGTTCACTGCATACGTTGACCACAAACCCTTGGTGTTTGCCATGTCGAAAATTTCTGACCCCTGGTCTGCTCGCCAGCAACGCCACCTCGCAGCGGTGTCTGAATTTACTACAGACATTCAGCATGTGGCTGGAAAGTCCAACGTGGTGGCCGACTGTCTCTCCCGGGTGCTGATCTCCCCCGTGTACGTGGGCATCGATTTTTCTGCCATGGCTGCGGACCAACGTACCGACGCAGAAATACTCGAGCTCCAGTCCGGGCCCACGGGCCTCGAGTTGGAGGAACGGCAGGTGAATGACGGAGGTCCTCTCCTGCTCTGTGACGTTTCTACTGGCAGGCCCCGCCCCCTGGTTCCAGTTTCATGGCGACGCCGCGTTTTTGACTCCTTGCATTCCCTTTCTCATCCAGGGGTTAGAGCATCGGTGAAACTGGTCAGTTCAAAGTTTGTTTGGCCCGGTCTGCGTAAAGCGGTTAAGGAGTGGGCAGCAGCGTGTGTCCCATGTCAGCGTGCTAAGGTTGACAGACACACCAAAGCACCTTTGGAACCTTTCCCTATCCCTAGTCGGCGGTTTGACCATGTGCACGTGGACCTGGTGGGCCCTCTGCCTCCATCACAAGGTTTTACTCATCTGCTGACTATGATAGACCGGACCACCAGGTGGCCTGAGGTGGTTCCTCTGACATCCACAACGGCTGCAGTGGTGGCCCGGGCATTTTTGTCTACCTGGGTTGCACGTTTTGGCCCCCCTTCAGACATTACATCAGACAGGGGCCCGCAGTTTGTTTCTGAGCTTTGGTCTACCATGGCCAAGGGCCTGGGGACGAACGTTCACAGGACTACAGCTTACAACCCTCAAGCTAATGGTTTGTGTGAACGGTTTCACAGGTCATTGAAAGCTGCACTGCGAGCTGCATTGACCGGTGACAACTGGATTGACCGTCTTCCCTGGGTGTTGTTAGGTTTACGTACCGCAACCAAAGAGGACCTGAGCTCTTCCCCGGCTGAACTGGTTTACGGTCAACCTGTGCGCGTCCCCGGTGAGTTTTTACCTGAGGTACCCTCACCACAGTTCGCCCCGCCGTTGCAACATTTTTCGTCTCAGGAGGACTCCGTTCGTGTCCCTGGCCCGGTACACCATTGTTTACCTCAGTCATTTGTCCCTAAGAGTCTGGAGTCCTCTAAATTTGTTTTTGTCAAACACAATGCACACAGGACACCACTACAGCCTGTGTATGATGGACCGTTTCGGGTTCTTCAGCCAGGCCCAAAACATTTCCTTTTAGATTTAGGGGGTCGTACTGAGACTGTCTGTATCGATAGGCTTAAACCGGCTCATGTTGTGTCAGATGATCACGTTGTTACGGCCCAGGCTCCTCGCAGGGGCAGACCTCCATCCACGTTGCTAACGGATTGCGGCCCTCCTTCCAGAGACTCTCAACAACCATTGGAGCCTGAATCTTCTGCAGCCCCTCATCGTCACCCCCAGCTTCATCAAACTGGTTCTGCGGGGCCCAGGTTCAGCCGTTCTGGGCGTTTGATCAAACCTAAAACGCGGGACTAGTGATGGACCTTACTGGGTGTTCTGGGGGGGCGTGTGTGGTGGACCACTAGGGGGCTCTACTCACACCCAGTGGACCGAATGTGTTAAGGATGCTTTTATTGTGAAAGGTCCAGAGGACCGGATGTTATGTGGGTATATAAGGCGGAGTTGGGTGGTTTTCCCGCCAGTTTTTAGTAGGAGTGAATAAAGTGAAGACCTGCATCCCGTCTCCTGTGTCGTCTCTTCACCACCTCCTACACCATCGCAAATTGGTTCGAGTGAGCACTGAAGAGTCACGGACGAGACAAAAAGCAAGCAGGGAGGAGGAAAACTTAGGGAGGGTAGGAAGGAAATGTGGAAGAAAAATTAATTCATGGATGAAAAGTTTATGAAATCCATTCAACCTTTATTTAGTCAGGTTAATCTCATTGAGCCTCGAGGACTCATTTACAAGAGAGACCTGTCTACAAACTAAAGAATGATGACAACAGCAACAGTAGATTTTCCTTGAACAAGGAACAATCAACAATAGAGAGAAATACATTTTTTAAACAAATTAAAACAAAGATATCAAAGTAGCAAAACAGACAGATTATAAGGTAGATGTAGAAAATCAAAAACAGGAACATGTCTGCATTGGTTTCTGCCAGGATTCCAACAGATTCTTAAAACCATTTAGAGAGGTCAAGGTCGAGAGCTTCAGATCTTTTTGTAATATATTCCAGGAAGCAGGAGCAGAGTAGGAGAAGGCCGTTTTTCCAAGTTCAGTCCTCACTGAGGGAACACTGCAGGTAATCGTGTCCTGAGAGCGCATGCTGTAGCTGCACTCACACAAAGACATGAGGAGATGTAAGAAGGCAGCAGACCAAGAAGTGATTTAAAGATGAAAATGTAGCAGTGGAAGAGTCTGTGTGAGGTTAATGATGACCAGTTAACCAGTGAATACAGTGAAATACAAGTACATTAAAATAAAAACTGGGATATCTAATTATATTTTTCATTTCCTCTAAGTTATGTCATTCACAAGTACTAAAGTTACAATAATTTGTGGCATTTTATTATTGTTATTATTAATTTATATTTTTGTATGCTTTGTATGTTTTTTTATCGTTTTAATTAACTTGTTTTTGTGTTATTGTACAGCACTTTGGTTACCCCTGTGGTTTTTAAAATGTGCTATACAAATAAAGTTGATTGTTTGATTTTCCTTTTTGACGTCAGATAAAGTGGCCCGTTCTCTCAGAATGACGCAACTGAAGATTTTCCCGTTCAAACTTTCCCTCTAGAATTAAACTGAAACTCATAGGGGCCAAGATGGTGTAGTGGCAGGGGAACCGACTTGGGACCCGAAGGACCCAGGTTCGAACCCCAGTCACGGCATAACTTGTGGTGTGTTTGAGCAGCACATCTCATCCCAATTGCTCCCCAGCGCGCTTTCTATAGCTGCCCACTGCCCCACCTGGTGGTGATTGGGTTAAATGCAGAGTCAAATTTCGTCTTGTATGGAAACATACACAGATGACAAAAATGTGACATTATTATTATTA
>JBBPBX010045324.1:13522-27075 GCA_038048925.1 Garcialebias charrua
AGAGAGTTCTCAGACACTCGTCGGCCTCCTGCTTCATCTGGTCACGCAGCCAGAAAACTGCAAAACAAGAGTTCACAAACAAGCACTTTTAGGAAAGTTCACATAATTAATCTTTCTTATCATGAATAAATGATAATTATTTCATAATTAATCGCAACATTTTCACACAAACTTGCATGAGTATGCATTTCGGCTGAGGTAAAAGTTGCTCATCTGTGAAACTATCGTAGTAAACTGTTTTAATTATTGTGCCCAATACAAACTACAAAAGAACCGCTTTGGGTCATCAAGGTGATTACTGACGAGCTCTGTGTCGCGCGCATGACGGCCATCGCACGAAGCGCGGGCAAATTTCATTTAAACTCATTTGATTTTGATTTGAAAAGGAATTGTATCAGGGAAACTCAAGAAATGAACAACAACAATCTTACTTCGTTTTTAGTTAATTTCACATGTTCCACACAGAAAATCTAGACAACACACAAACCCACACATTAGATGTTTTTATTTTTTAGTAAGACATTGTATTGACCTCTGTTCTGTTTTGTAGCGTGACCATGACCCTTACGCTGCACCAAACCTTAACCAGTGTACACATAAAACTAACCTAAACTCACGCATTGACACAATTCACATCTTCACCCCAAACCTAATTCCTAGCCCAAAAATGATGTTCCAACCAGTGGTGGGATGTATGTAACTAAGTACAAGTACTTTGTTCCTGTACTAAAGTACATTTTTCATGTATCTGTACTTAAATTTTAAACATCTGTCAATTTCCTAGCAAAAACCAATGCAGACATTTTCCTGTTTTTAGTTTTCAACACCACCTTATAATATAGCGTTTATTTTTTCTCACTACCTGTACTTTTCTTTTAGACTTTCCTTTTGGTTGCTATTTTGTTCATTTAAAAAAAATGTATGCCTCTTTTGTGACTGCATATTGTTTTTGTTGTTGTCCACTCTTATAATAATAATAATAATAATACTTTATTTATAGAGCCCTTTAAAACAACCACAGCTGCAACAAAGTGCTGTACATAAAATCAAGAACATTTAAACACATAAAAATAAAACAGTTGTTAAAACATTAAGATCAATAAAAACAATAAAAACAGTGCAGAACAAAATCAGTCTGTGCTAAAAGCCAGTGAGTAAAAATGTGTTTTTAAAAGAGTTTTAAAACTGGACAGTGAAGGAGCTTGTCTGATGGGAAGAGGGAGATCGTTCCACAGTTTTGGAGCAGCAACAGAAAAAGCTCTGTCTCCTCTGAGCCTCCGTTTGGACCTCGGCACCTCCAGAAGCAGCTGATCAGCTGATCTGAGGCACCGAGCAGGAGAGTATGGGTGAAGCAGCTCAGAGAGGTAGGATGGAGCAAGACCATTTAAACTTTTAAAAACAAATAAAAGAATCTTAAAATGAACTCTAAAATGAACAGGCAGCCAGTGGAGTGAAGCCAGAGTGGGGGTGATGTGCTCCCTCTTATGAACTCCAGTTAGAAGGCGAGCAGCAGCGTTCTGGACCAACTGGAGACGTCTGAGGGAGGACTGGCTGACGCCAAGGTAAAGAGCGTTACAGTAATCCAGCCGAGAGGTGATGAAGGCATGGATTACTGTTTCCAGCTGCTGCTGTGTAAGGATGGACTTTACCTTAGCCAGCTGTCTGAGGTGATAAAAACTGGTCTTGACCACCGCTCCAATCTGGGAATCTAATTTAAAATCACTGTCCATTTTAAAACCCAAGTTAGAAACTGTTTTCTTTACATGTGGTGCCAGAGGGCCAAGATCAACAGGGCAAGGTTCACAAGAGCCACTAGGACCAAACACCATCACTTCTGTTTTCTTTTCATTAAAATTTAAAAAGTTTAAAGACATCCAAGCTTTGATGTCTTCAAGACACAACAGAAGTGGCCTGATTGAGGAGGCATCTTTCTTTTTTAGTGGCATATAGATCTGACTATCATCGGCGTAACAATGAAAAAAGATCCCATGCTTTCTGAGGATTGATCCCAATGGAAGTAGGTAAAGGGAGAAAAGCAGGGGACCTAAAATGGAGCCCTGTGGAACCCCAAAACACAGAGGAGCAGTGGAGGATTCAGAACCAGCTATGTTCACAGACATGGTTCTGTCTGCCAGATAGGACCTAAACCAGCTCAGTGCAGTACCACAGATACCCACTTGGTGCTGTAAACGTGATATTAAAACGTTATGGTCCACTGTGTCAAAGGCAGCGGTTAGGTCGAGCAAGACAAGAACCACATGTTCACCAGAATCATTGGCCATAAGAATATCATTAAAAACTCTGACTAGAGCTGATTCTGTGCTGTGGCGAGTTTTGAAGCCAGACTGAAAAACCTCCATTATGTTGTGCTCGTCCAGAAAACATTTCACCTGTGAATACACAATTTTTTCTAAAATTTTTGAAATAAAAGGCAGCTTGGAGATGGGCCTAAAATTAGCCAAGACAGATTGGTCTAGGCTGGGCTTTTTAAGCAGGGGCTGCACCACCGCATGTTTAAAACTTATTGGCACAACACCTGAGGACAGACTGCTATTGATAACAGCAAGGATCACCTGCCTGATGCTGGAAAAAACCTCTTTTAACAGACGAGGGGGGACAAGGTCACGAGGGGAACCTGATGGCTTAATATGGCCAACCACATCCTCTAAAAGGGTCAGAGTCACTGGTTCAAATCTATCGAACACAGCCAGGCAGGGGACCAAGCAGGAGGGGTCAAAAGCAGGGGCTGAAATAAGGGCCCTTGTGGTAACAACCTTATTTATAAAAAACTGCAGGAAGTCATTACAGAGTTCAGTTGAGGCTTCATGGCAGACAGGTTGTGGGGCCTTCAGGACAGAGTCAATAGTTTCAAAAAGGACACGCAGGTTGTTGTGATTGGACGTTGTCATTACTCTTTGTCAAAATCAGGTCTCTCGTGTAAATGAGTCCCTGAGGCTCAATGGGATTAACCTGTATAAAAAAAAAAGGTTGAATGAACAGTAGAGTTAAATGTCAGTACTTTTGCCTTTCACTGCACTGCATTTTACATTAAGTATATGTACTTTGTACTACACTACAGTTCTATAGAGTAATGTGTTGTGTTGCAAGTTACATTCACAATGCTATTTTTTATTTATTTAAATTTTTGTTCGTTAGTTAGTCCATTGAATCATTACAAAGTGGCCAGGTAACATTAGACCCACCTTCAGAAAGAGCTGGGCCAATGACATATTCTAGTACAAAGTATATACGTCATTGAGCTGGACACAGCACTGCTAACACACCCAAAATGGATTCCACTGCAAAGAGTCTGACAGATGATACACACCACCCATGACCTTATTGAACGACTAGTGAAAGACTATTGAAAGACTATTGAAATATTATTGAAAGATTATTAAAAGACTATTGAAAGATTATTGAAAGACTATTGAAATATTATTGAAAGACTGTTCAGTACAGCAGGACAGATTGTCTCTCCCAAAAGAGCCAAACTGGACTCGAAAAACTTTGAAAACCAACTTCTTCTGAGCTTGAACAATAAATTATTGCTGTAATATTAGAATGTGTCAGTTCATGGGATGTTAGGAGACAAGAGAGGTCTCCAAATGTTTTGACACTCTCCAAGTTATGAAAATGGTGTCAGGAAATTAAAACACTATTCACTATTGACCCATTACCAGGTTGACTAGACAGTATTTTAACCGGAGTTGATGACAAACTGGAGTTGAAATGATCAGATGTTCCTTTGTTAGGTCTAATGCTCCTTTTTTCAGGCAGACAACTTTTACTTAAACGTGTTTACTGCAGTTAAAATGTCACATTGGTTTTACTTTATGTTAAATAAAAACTTTCAAAGATATAATCATTCATCTTTCTTATCTTTATTTTGCTTAATGACATTTAACTCTGCATGTCATCCCTGAAATCCTGACGCACAGAATCACAAGTCAAGTGTGAACTTTTGTCACAGAGTAAACACAAGAAAAACATGTATTATCTGCAGCATTGTTCATTAAAATGACTCAACACTATTAATGTATTACAGAAAATATACATATGGTATGCATACAAATATATTCTGGACCATTGTATTAGGTAATACATTCAGCAAGTACTTTTACTTTTAATAATTTAAGTATTTTTAAAAGCAAGTACATTACTTACTTTTACTTAAGTAAAACATTAATGTGGTACTTCTACTTTTATTAGAATACAATATTGTCTATGTAGTTGTACTTTTACTTAAGTACAGTGTTTGAGTACTTTCTCCACTACTAGTCCCAACACATTAGAATCCCACAAAGAGGACTACTTGTCCTGACAAATTAGGGGATTATACCAGGTAAGGTGTAAAAAAAAAAAAAAAGTTGCAAGATACAAACACACACACAAATTACAATACTTTCTTCCCATTTTAAAAGGTAGAACTTCATATTTATGCGCATAATCATAAGGAATAGAGTGCAGGGCAACCGACTTGGGACCAGAGAGTCGCAGTTCGACTCTCAGACATTCCCACATGTTCGTGGTGTCTTTGAGCAAGACGCCTAATCCCTAATTGCTCCCCTGGCACTTGCATAGCTGCTCCACCTGAGTGCATCTCCAGTGTGATGGGTTAAATACAGAGAACCAATTTCTCCATTGTATGGGAACGTACAATGACGACAACACACAGCACTTTACCACATATTAAAACAATAACTGATCAAAAGCCAGCAATAGCAACAATCCTACTGAGAGGTCAACATTTATTCAAATTACATGATAGCAGATGGTTTGAGACATTAGTAACATGCAAATAAAATGGCTCCCAAATCACTTTTTTTCCTTTTTTAATTGGTAAAAAGGAAACAATTACAATGCTTCTAGCATAAAGTAAAATGAGCGGAATTGATGATTGAGTCACAGAATGAGTTACAGAATGAGCTGAAATTTTACTTGAAACTCATATTTTTTAAATTATTTAAACTCCTACTTGAAGTTGAGGCTGGACTGCACATAGTTTGTTGTAAAGCCGCCACTCTTGGTACAAAATACAAATGGTAAATGGAGCTTACTTATATAGCACTTTCCAGCCCCCAATAGGGGCCCCAAAGCGCTTCACTGTACCAGCCATTCATACACACATTCATACACCGATAGCGGTTGACTGCCATGCAAGGCACCAGCCACAGGGAGCAACTCAAAATGACCTTGCTTTTCTGTCTTCGTAATCCATGAGACAAACCACTTACCAGGTTCAGCATTTTGCTACAAGACCAGTGCTTTGTTCCGTCAACAATCATAAGAGGTTGGATTAGAAAACACAAGCTGCTTAAATGTAACGCCTGTAGACTGTAGACTCCAATTTGTTTCTAAACTTCTAGAGAAAATAGTTGAGTCCCAACTAAAGTGCTTCCTGGAGGATCACGCTATCCCCGAGCTATTCCAGTCTGGCTTCAAATCCCTCCACAGCACTGAGACTGCCCTACTGAAGGTTTTTAACGACATCTTCCTATCCACAGACACTGGTGACTCTGTGCTGCTTGTCCTATTGGACCTCACATCCGCTTTCGACACCATCGACCATGAGATCCTCATTGCTAGGTTGGAGCAGTGGGTGGGCATCTCAGGATCAGCCCTAAACTGGTTCAGATCCTACCTCTCTGACAGGTCTTTTTGTGTGTCCATCAATGATTTTACTTCTGCAGTGGCGGCTCTTAAATGGGGGGTTCCGCAGGGGTCCATCCTGGGTCCTCTCTTGTTCTCCTTATACCTGCTGCCACTCGGTGCTATTTTCCGGAAACACAATATACCCTTCCACTTCTACGCTGATGACTGTCAAATTTACTTCCCCCTAAGACAAAATGGTACAGGCTCTATTCAACCTCTGCTCGACTGCCTGGCTGACATCAGGGACTGGATGGCTTTAAATTTCTTAAGCTTCAACGATAAGAAGTCTGAAGCCATATTGTTCCTTCCCAATGACACAACCTCAAACCACTGCATTGACCTGTCTGCTCTACCCCTGTCCGAAAAACAAAAAGTCACAAATCTGGGAGTGATAATGGATCCTTCCATGAAACTCAACAGTCATGTAAACATGATCGTCAAATCCTGTTTTTTCCAGCTGAGGCGTCTGTCTAAGCTGAAGCCCATATTATCCAAAAACAACCTGGAGACAGTGATTCACGCATTCATTACATCTAGGCTTGATTACTGCAATTCCCTTCTGCTTGGCGTCAGTCAAGCCACCATTGCACGATTACAACTGGTTCAGAACGCAGCTGCCCGATTTTTAACCAGCACACGCAAAAGAGAGCACATTACACCAGTCTTGGCCTCCCTTCACTGGCTACCGGTTCATCTTCGAATCCAATTCAAAATTCTCATGTATGTCTACAAATCGCTGAACAGTCTCGCCCCCGCCTATCTCTCGGATCTGATACACCCATATGTCCCTCCACGTGCTTTGAGGTCAGAGGATCAGGTACTCTTAATAGTTCCAGAAACTCGCCTTAAGCGCAGGGGTGACAGGGCGTTCTCTGTAGCAGGCCCAAGACTCTGGAACGAGTTACCGCTGCTCATCAAACAGGCCCCCTCCCTCTCGGTTTTCAAATCCCGGTTAAAAACTCACTACTACTCCATTGCTTTCAATGCCAGCTGATTTGTATTGGATCGTTTTATTTATGATCTGCAATGTTTTTATGTTTTTCGTGTTGTACTTCATTGTCTGTGTTGCCTGTTGCGTGTTTGTTTGTCCAGCACTTTGGTGTGGACTTGTTCCTGTTTAAAGTGCTTTATAAATAAAATGGTATGGTATGGTATGGTAACGCCTCTGTTGTTGGAAAGTGATTTGTAGCAAAACACTTCATAGATAATAAAGATACTTAATGTTTTAGTATGAAACAGTATGACAAGGTTATGAAGGTCTAACGAAGTGTTCATGAGACAAAATTACTTCTCACAGTAACACATATTTTTAATGGATAAAATAAAATTGTTTTTTATTGACTGAATTACAGTCATAGTAGCTCCTTTCCAACAAACCTTGATTTTTCTGGTTACAAAGGTTAAAAATAAGGATAAAAAAACACATGCTGTAGTACAAATAAATAAATAAACTATATGATGGTTCTTCCAAATCTGGCTAATCATATGACTCTGTTAAGCTCTTATTAGCCTTTTAGCCTGACTGATTTAGGTCCACTCCAAGCAAGGTGCAAATTGAACAAAGTTTGTTCAAGCGATCATCTTAATCCTACAATTAAACATTACTGTCCTGATTAGAGTGGCGTCTCCCAGGAAGATAATGCACATATCCATAAATAATAAGGGGTCACTGAATGCTTGATGATAATGTGAATTATCTTGCCTGGCCGTCACAACCATAATCAGTATCAGAATAAGCTTTATTATCATTGCTCCGAAGTACATTGAGATTATGTCTGTACAGTTGTCCGAAAGATGGGCAGAGTGCATGTTGCTGCTGCTTCTAAGAGCGCGGCCCCTTATTCTTTAGATTGAAAACGGGAAAGGCCATGAGGAGAGGATAGTGGTATTACAAAAAGTTCTCTTCACACCTTGTACTTATCAGGACACTATTTAAGACATCGAAAAACTACCAGCAGGCACATGTCTAAACACATTACATATGTATTTGACAACAAGATGGTGAGCTTTGTCCATGAAGCACTTCCAGATAGCACCATAGTCCTGATTTGATGATGTCAGCCGGTAAAGCTCTGATGAGTGTTAACAGAAGTTCTTGGGGGTTGTGATAGACAGAGCTTTCTTAGTTTACACATATCTCAATTTAATGATTTTAGCTTGACAAAATCTGGCTTATCCATAATTCATTTCAATTGCAGAAGTATAAATGCAAATATTTCCATAATTACTGACTATTTAAAGCAACTTGATAGAACATTTACGATAATTGAATTGTCTGAGACGTGGTTAAAGGATGATAATATAATTAATACACAAATCGATGGGTATGAATTGTATACAATGAACAGATATAAAAAAAGAGGTGGTGGTGTGGCACTTTTTGTAAATAATGCTATAAAATGTAATTTAATCAGGGAAATGTCAATAACTGATGAGAAATTAATTGAAATGATAACTATTGAAATAATTAATAAAAATGACAGAAATATTATTATAAGTTGTGTATACAGACCACCTGGATCAAATATTGAGTCATTCACAGATAAAATTATTGAACTATTTGACAAGAGATGCAATAAAACAATTTTTCTTTGTGGAGACTTTAATATTGATTCGGGAATACAGAAAGATTCAAACAATGTTGGTTCATTTATAGACTCAATCTTCTTCTTCTTCTTCTTCTTTCGGCTTTTCCCTTTTCAGGGGTCGCCACAGCGAGTCATCCTCCTCCACCTCACTCTGTCCTCTGCATCCTCTGTCCTCACTCCAACTACCTCCATGTCCTCTCTAACTGCATCCATATATCTCCTCTTTGGTCTCCCTCTTTGTCTTTTTCCTGGCAGCTGCATTTCTAACATCCTTCTACCAATATACCCACTGTCCCTCCTCTGGACATGTCCAAACCATCTCAGTCTGGCCTCCCTAACTTTATCTCCCAGTTGTTCAACATGTGCTGTACCTCTGATGATCTCATTCCTGATCTTATCCATCCTTGTCACTCCTAAGGAGAACCTCAGCATCTTCATTTCTGCTACTTCCAGTTCTTTCTCCTGTCTTTTTGTCAATGACACTGTCTCCAGACCATACAACATAGCTGGTCTCACCACTGTCTTGTAAACTTTTCCTTTGACCTTTGCTGACACCTTTTTGTCACAAATCACTCCTGAAACTTTTCTCCATCCACTCCATCCTGCCTGGACTCTCTTTTTCACCTCTTTACCACATTCCCCATTTTCCTGGACAGTGGACCCCAAGTACTTGAAGTCCTGCACCTTTGTGACCTCTGCTCCTTGTAGCCTCACTGTTCCACTGGCCTCCCTCTCATTCACACACATGTACTCTGTCTTACTACGACTGACTTTCATTCCTCTTCTTTCAAGAGCATACCTCCACCTCTCCAAGTTCTCTTCCACTTGTTCCCTGTTCTCACCACAGATCACAATGTCATCTGCAAACATCATAGTCCATGGGGATTCCTGCCTGACCTCATCTGTTAGTCGGTCCATCACCAGAGCAAACAAGAAGGGGCTCAGAGCCGATCCTTGATGCAATCCCACCTCCACCTTGAAGCTATCTGTCACTCCTACAGCACATCTCACCACTGTCCTGCTGTCTTCATACATGTCCTGTACCAGTCTAACATACTTTTCTGCCACTCCAGATTTCCTCATGCAATACCACACCTCCTCTCTTGGCACCCTGTCATATGCTTTTTCTAAATCCACAAACACACAATGGAGTTCTTTCTGACCCTCTCTGTACTTCTCTATCAACATCCTCAAAGCAAAGATGGCATCTGTGGTGCTCTTTCTTGGCATGAAACCATACTGCTGCTCACAGATAGTCACCTCTTGTCTAAGCCTTCCTTCCACAACTCTCTCCCAGATCTTCATCGTGTGGCTCATCAACTTAATTCCCCTGTAGTTGCTACAACTCTGTACATCACCCTTGTTCTTAAGAATGACAACCAGCACACTTCTTCTCCATTCTTCAGGGATTTTCTCACCCTCAAATATTCCATTAAATATTTGAGTCACAAAATAGACTCAATGCATTCCCTAAATCTTTACCATTTAATTTCAAAGCCAACAAGAATCACGTCTTACAGTGCAACTATAATTGACAATATTTTTACAAATGCCACAAATGGGAACATGACTGGTGGTATCTTAATGAGTGATCTTAGAGATCATTTACCGGTGTTTACCATCTACAAGAAGTTTCAATTAATCCAAAAAATAATCCCATGTACAACAAAAATAATAAACACATCTAAGAAAGCTTTAGATAAGTTGAAATATGATTTAATTGAACAAAACTGGGATAGTGTTTATGTTGATGATGTAAATAAATCATATGATGCATTCATGAATATCCTTGAAGCTTTATATAAAAAAATTGTATTACAAAAAATTACACTAAGAAGAAAGTTGTTGACCAGCAATGGATGACGAAGGGATTGAGAAATGCTTGTAAAAAGAAAAACTATTTGTACTCATGTTTCCTGAAATGTAGAACACGAGAAGCTGAAGATAGATATAAACAATATAAAAACAAATTAGTTGGGATTATAAGAAAACATAAGAAAGAATATTATAGTGACTTATTGAATAAAAGTAAAGGAGACATGAAAGCTACATGGCGGGTAGTGAATAATGCTTTACAAAAAATACAAATAAAACAAGCATTTCACAAACCTTTACAATGGATAACAAGAAAGTATACGATGAAAATGTAATTGCAAATGGATTTAATCATTACTTTGTTGAAGTTGGAACCAACCTTGCTGCAACGATACCTAAGGTGAATAAGAATGTGAACAATTTAATTGATTACCCTGAAAGTATGTTCCTGCATGGAACTGATAAATATGAAATAATGAATGTCATTAATAAATTTTGGACAAAAGATCAAAGGATTATATGGATATGGATATGATGTTTGTAAAGCACATACTGGGTCATGTAATCGAACCATTTACATACATATGCAATTTATCATTTACAAAAGGAGTATTTCCTGACAGAATGAAGGTGGCCAAGGTGATACCTCTGTTCAAAGGAGGTGACAAATGTGAGTTTAATAATTATCGACCGATATCCTTGTTACCACAGTTTTCTAAAATATTGGAGAAATTATTTAGTAACAGATTAGACCAATTTATTGAAAAACAAAATATTTTAACCAATAGCCAATATGGTTTCAGAGCAAAAAATTCAACATCCATGGCGCTTGTGGACTTTATTGAACAAGTAACAACAGCTGTGGACCAAAAACAGTATTGTGTGAGTGTGTTTGTTGACTTAAAAAAGGCGTTTGATACGGTCGATCATAACATTCTTTTTGAGAAATTGTATAAATATGGTATCAGAGGATTGACTCTGAAGTGGGTGTGCAGTTACTTAAATAACAGGAAACAATTTGTGCAGATAAATGATATAAGATCGGATTACAGCAAAATTACATGTGGAGTTCCTCAAGGATCTGTAATTGGTCCAAAGTTGTTCATCCTGTATGTAAATGATTTGGTTAAGGCGTCTAGTCTCCTTAAATGTGTTCTTTTTGCAGATGACACAACTTTTTTGTTCTGGTATGAATATTGAACAGTTATTGAAATAATGATGATTGATGATGTTGGTGCGTGCTTGTCAGCCTGTATAAAACTTCTCGTTCTCACAGCTTCCATTCATTCAGAATTGAAAGAGACTTCTGGACAGAAGTCGAAACGTTTTCTGCAACAAATAAAGTCCAGTTGATCCTGTATTGAACGCCTTTTTTAATGATGATTGAGTTTAATAAAATTCTAAATTGGTTTAGACTTAACAAAGTATCGTTAAACTTGGATAAGACTAATTATATGATATTTAGCAATAAAAATATTAAGGTTTCATTCAAGATTGACAATTCAGAAATATGTAGAGTATATGAGGCAAAGTTTTTGGGTGTCATCATTGATGATAAATTATCATGGAAGCAACACATAAATTCAGTTAAAATGAAAATATCGAAATCTGTTGCAATTTTTTATAGAGTCAGGTATCTACTGAATGATAAAGCTTTGTGTTTGTTGTTAAATATAATTGTTGTGCCACATTTAATTTACTGTATTACCGGTAATGTTTGGGGAAAAGCATGTAAATCAATTACAAAGACCATTTTTATATTGCAGAAGAGAAGTTATAAGAATTATCAAGGGTAAACATTATTGTCATCCATCAAATATATTATTTTGTGAATTGAAGTTTTTGAAGTTCCCTGATTTAGTGGATTATAACATCTTGTCATTTATGTATAGAGCGCATCATAATGCATTGCCTTCTAATATCCAAAATAATTATGTGAAAAGATCCAGTAATTATAATCTTAAGGGGAAAGATGTTTTTCTTAAACCGCAATTCAGAACCAGTTTGAAGGGAAGATCTACACTAATTCAAGGTGTTAGACTGTGGAACGATTTAGAGTTATCTGTTAAGGAAGCTAAATCAATCTCAATATTTAAGAAACTGGTAAAAGTCCATATGCTAAAAATATATATATGAATGTATTTCATGAAAAGTGTTAGATATTTGAAATATCGCTTGAGTTGTTTACTTGTTTTGACAATTTTTTGAATATGTTATTTGAATGGTTTATTGAATAACAAAGGAGCAGATATTATAAGATTTTTTTCTTCATCTGCTGCCTTTCATTTTATATATTCATTCATTCATTCAACCTTTATTTATACAGGCTAGCCTCGTTGAGTCACGGGGACTCATTTACAAGAGGGACCTGTCTCACTCACACCAAACAACCATCCACTCTCACACTCACACCTAGGGTCAATTTAGAGTCACCAATCAGCCTAACAAGCATGTTTTTTGGTCTGTGGGAGGAAACCGGAGTACCCGGAGGAAACCCACGCATGCACGGGGAGAACATGCAAACTCCACCCAGAAAGGCCCCGGACCGGGATTTGAACCGGCAACCTTCTCGCTGAGAGGCAGCAGCTCTACCAGTTGTGCCACCATGCTGCCCATATACTATGTTTTGTAGTTAAAGATATGTTATTTGTTGTGTTATGTATTTTAATTTTGTTATGAAATCTTGTCATCTTTGTCATCTATCAAGCATTTTGTTTTATCAAATGAAACTGCTGAAGTTTTATGATTTAGTTGATTATAATATTTTGTTGGTTTTGTATAAAGCACAGAATAATACACTTCCTTCGAATCTTCAAAAATATTTTGTTAAAAGAACGAGTAGTTATAATCTTAAGGGGATGAATCTTTTTGTTAAGCCATATTTTAGGACTAGTTCACGGAGTAGATCTACCATAATTCGAGGAATCGGACTATGGAATGAATTGGAATCAGACATTAAAATGATTGAATCAATGGCTGTGTTCAAAAGACTGCTTAAGCTTAATCGATTAAAATTATACATTTAAACATGTTGGAAATTATATGTTACATGTGATGAAGAAGGTATAAAATATATACAATATACATTATATTATACAATTAAAAAATGTAAATTTAGTTGTTCCTTTTCTTGAAAATCTAATGAGTTGTTTGTTTAATGAGTTTCATGAAGGTTGAAACCAAGTTATGGAAATCAAATGAGTTGGTTATATGAATTGTTTATTGGAGTATAAGGGGCAGAAAAAATAAGATTTTTTCTTCTTCTGCCGCCTTTCATTTTATAAATGTTTGTTTTTTATTTTTTATTTTTCATGTGTATTATTGTTGTGTTTTTATAAAATGAAAAAATAAATAAATCAAATCAAATCAAATCAAATAAAGACTTCTAAAAAAAAAAATGTAAATAGAATTTACCTCTCCTGATTTTATTGAGTTTGTGCAAGTTTCCTCTCCACCTGGAAACACAAGAACAGAAAGGGTGCCATGTTCGGACGG
>JBBPBX010045325.1:0-15468 GCA_038048925.1 Garcialebias charrua
TAGACCGGTTAATCCCATTGCGCCTCAGGGACTCATTTACAAGAGAGACCTGGTTTCTGTACCAAAGAGTGACGACAACAATAGACGATCATAAAAGAGACGTACAGAGTTTTACAAATTAAAATGGCAACCAAAAGGACAGTCAAAAGGTAAAAGTAGCAAAAACCAAAAAAAAACAGCTAGATTATAAGGCGGTGTAGAAAACTAAAAGCAGGACTGACTTGTTTCTTTCCAACGTTTCACGCTGTGATCATCTTAATTTGGATTTTAATTATCAACCATTTGTCAGGAAGTCACCTGCATGTGAGCGGCACATAAAGTTATTGAATTAGTTTCAAAACAGAGCAATGAATTACATTTATCTGAATGAGTAAATGTTCAGTGTTTGCATGAGCCTGCTTGGATGTGCGAACATTATTTTGTAAAAGTTTTATGAATGCTTATTAATCTTTTGTAATTATTTAAAACCTCACAAATAACCCCTTCATGAAACATTAAATCCTTTAAAATGTGTTCTTATTGTTAAGCGGGTCTGGATTTTCTAAAATTTGATAAAAATATAAATACAGCGTACATTAAATCTTTAACACAAACCTTAATAAAGTTTTAGGCTGAAGTAAATTGTTAAACGGTCTGAACTTTGTATTTTCCACAGCGATCAACTTCTGTTTGACTTGTTTTTTTAACTCTTGTTTTTCTCACCAGAGGCTATAAACTGTCTGAACCGAGCGATTGAGATATACACAGATATGGTGAGTTTACGTTCAGGGAGACTCCTCTGAGTTTGTTATTTATTTTAAAGAGATATAAGAGGGCTTTTCTGTCTCTTGATCATTTTATTTTTTTGTCTGGTATCTTTTAACTCAAGGGTCGTTTCACCATCGCAGCCAAACACCACATCAGCATCGCAGAGATCTACGAGACAGAGCTGGTGGACATCGACAAGGTCCGACAGGAAACTAATGAAAACCGTTTTTAAACAGTTTCTTGGAGCTCTAACAATTTACTCTTGTCTTTTTCAGGCCATTGCTCATTATGAACAAGCAGCCGATTATTACAAAGGTGAAGAATCCACCAGGTGATTATTTGACTTAAACCATACGTTTTTTCTGGATAGAAGAATGTGACATTTAGGATTTGACTGCATCTGTCTGTTAGCAAAATATACTCTCAAACCACCAATATATTTTAAAAGCCTGTCGAACGCCAGACACGTTATGGTCTTTGTACGTCTATAAACTTTTATAACTTATGATTCATACACAAATACATCATCACTAGACGCGTGCACTTTTCCTCACCCTAGCTTCAAGGTCACGGCCACAACTCAAGGTAAAAAGTTATATAGTTTTATACATACATATACAGGTACTCCCCGACTTACGAGCACATCGACATACGAGGTCCCGGACTTATGAGCTGACTAACGAACAGTAAAGTTGTACAGAACATACAGAAAATACAGCACTGGTATGTGTTTTTAGATGAAAGTGTGTTAGCTAACAGTTTGTAAATGAGTTTCTGAGCATGTTTATGAACTAGTATGTACGTTTGTGTTGAAAAACGAGTGTTTGTAGTAGCGCTAGCATAAATTTTCCGACTTACGACCGAAAATCCAGACTTACGAGCGACACGTGTTCCGACATACGAGATTTTGTGTTACGAGCACCTCGTACGAACTGAACTCACTCGTAAGTCGGGGACTACCTGTATATGGTCTATAAGGCCATTGATTGCTGTATAATAGTTTGTCGATGGACGTATCATGTGCTGTATGCGTTGCTCTTGTTTATAAAACATCCATCCGCAGCTGATTACCAATTGAAATCAACCCAATTCAAGATGGCCGCCACAGCTAATCAGACGTATTCCAAACAAAAATGGCTTCAATTCAGTCAGTTTTACTGCTTTTGAGTTAAAATCTGGTGTGGTGGTAGCTGACAACACATTTTACAGCACCAAACCGAGCACCATTTACAAATTTTGACCAAAGTCACCGTCTCTTCTCGTGATGAGCTGACTCAAGACTGACGTGAAAAGCAGCGGACGATATGCATTCTGTCAACGAACGCCTTTACTCGCGCGTCGACTGATGAGATTCTTGATTTTATGTTTTCAGCTCAGCGAACAAGTGCCTTCTGAAAGTGGCGACCTACGCAGCTCAGCTGGAGCAGTACCCCAAAGCCATAGAGATTTATGAACAGGTGAGACGACGCTCGTCGCTCCGTCTGTCACTTCAGAGGCGGCAAAACTAACAGAAGCTCTCGTGCGTGTTTAGGTTGGCACCTACGCGATGGACAGTACGCTTCTGAAGTACAGCGCCAAGGATCACTTCTTCAAAGCAGCGCTGTGTCATTTCTGTGTAGACATGCTGAACGCCAAGGTAAAAGACGCCGAACAACCGAAATCTTCTGCAGAGACGTCGTAACGCCTGTTCTAAAATTATTCCTGTCCGTCGCCCAGCTCGCTGTGCAGAAGTATGAAGAAATGTTTCCAGCGTTCTCCGACTCTCGGGAGTGCAAGCTTGTGAAGGTAGGCGTTCGTGTTTTGTCAACAAAAACAAGTTAAATCCTCCGGAAACAAGAAGTTTAAGTGAAGATTTGAATATATGTCTAAAATTGGGCTAAAGGTGGATTTATACTGAACAAGATGTAAGCCATCCAGTCATCGAGACATTTTATACTCAAAGAAACTGCCGAGGGGACGTCCTGGTAAGCCCCACCCACTGCAGCTCTTGTCAGGTCAAGCAGAAACGATACAGGGTGTCAGAGTGGGTGTTTATTTTCAGTTGATGATAGAGGAGGAAGTTCTGGTATTTCTCTTGTTAACCGAGGAGAAGCACTAATGTGCAGATCTGTTATGAAAAGTCCAGCGCCTGCTGTCCTGCCGAGGCGTACGCACTTCCTCCTGGCGTGCACGACCACAGAGAGCCGCCTGCGTCCATGTACCGAATATACTACATCTTTATAAGTTTCACTTGACTAACTTTAGAAGTTTTGTTGGAGCAGTTGTAAAGATGGCAGTTTTTTTCCAACGGCCTCGGCCAGCTCCGTGGAGCAGTTGAAGCGAAAGACACTTTCCCGCATAAACACACCGACAAAGTTCTGACTACAGTACTCGCACAAAACTTGGCGCACACCCTGCAAGACGGTAGTTCTGACGAGGCTGCAGTTCGAGCTAGTCAGTCAACGAGACACAGTTTCAGTACTTCTATTGAAGTATCAATCAACCTAAAGCTTGGTCTAAAACTCAACCTTTTTTTTTCCATAAATTAACCAAATTGACAAATTCAATGCTAAAATTTGCACAATATCGCACAACTTTGTTTTCCAGATTTGACCTGAACTTTAACTCCGTCTCAACACGAGAAGTTCTTAGTTTGAAACTCTCCCGTGAAAGGCGACGGGCGATGTGCATTCCTGGATTTAACGTCAGGCTTTTCTTTAGCTTTAGCATCTCAAACGTGTATTTCTGTGTTTATGCATGGACGTTTAATTTAATTCTCTTTTTACATCAGAAACTCTTCGATGCGTATGAAGAACAGAACGTGGAAGCCTACACTGATGCGGTGAGTGAACTTTTTCTTTTTTTTTCAGACTAACACCAAGCCTGTAGTGCCAAAACATTTCAACACACGACCTAAACATAAAACCACCACAGAGTAGGGGTTGAACGACTACCGGTACATATTTTTAAACCATACCATACCATTTTATTTATAGAGCACTTAAAACAGCGACAAGGCCAACCAAAGTGCTTAAAATGATAATAGTCAATGTCGACTACCGGTAGTTGATGACGTTATAGGAACTCAAGACGCTTCAAAAATAAATACATTGTGAAAAAAATCAATTTATTATTTACGAAAAAAAATAAAGAACAACAACATTGGGGATGTATATTTATGCTCCTACCATTTATCATACTGTAAATAAATTACAGGAAGAGCAAAACTATTATTTAGCTGCAACAATTTTCAGTCAGCTCATCTGGGCGGTTTCTTATTTTGTGCCGAGACGTTTCGCCCTCCATCCCGAAGGTTTCATCAGTGAGGCAAGGGTCTGCAACCTTTACAATCAAAAGAGCCATTTCTGCCCCTTTGTTCACTAAATCAAACATGTCCGGAGCCACAATACCTGCTACAACTGGGATTCTCAACTGGTGGCCCACAGGCCACTTTAAGTTTGTTGGAGGGTGCTTTTCTGGACAGTAGGGGTGATTTTATAAAACTAAAAATATCTAAAAAAAAATTTAACATTGTTGACATTATGAATGTTTTTGTCTTGGGATGCTCTCATTTGTTTAGATTTTTATTTTATTTTTAATTGGCTTATTTTTATTGGCTTATTGTGCATCATGTGACTTCTTTAATTTATTGCACCTGTGCAGCTGTGATTAATAAAACGTGTGTGCTCCAAACATTCCTCTCTAGAGAGTGAGGAGGAACAACACGAAGCCAAACCATGTTTCTAGCGTCACGTTTAATAATACTGTGCCAAAAGTGAACTCCGTTAACAGGTTTTGGGCCCGGAGTGTTTGAACAATTTGGAAAGATGAACAGAAGAGAAAAGGAAATGGCATCCAGCCGTTGGTCAAAACTTTTTTTTGATGGAGATGAGAAAAACAACAAATTATGGTAAATGGTAAATGGAGCTTATTTATATAGCGCTTTCTAGGGCTGGGCCATATCATATCGTTACCGGTAATACCGGTATAAAAAGCTTGCCCGGGCAAAAACCTTATATCATGATATGCTAATTTCATGACGTAATACGTCAGGGCGCCCCGCCCCTTAACACCCGAGCAACTGCGCACCTCCCCTCCACCAGTCTACTGGTGTAAAACGCTAATTAGTTACTGCTAAAATGTTAAAAACAACGTGCGCGTCTCAACTTCTCTCCTCCCTGCAGGCACAGACAGCTGTCCCCTCCTCCCCCGCCCCGCTCCGCTCCGAGCAGCACCGAGCTGCTCCGGTGCTGCTCGGAGCAGCGTGTCCCCGCTGTAAACTGTGTAAACACGCGCGGCTCCACATCACTCCATCAGAGACAGTTCAGTTAAAAAAATGAATCAGAGGAAGCATATGACACGTTCCTGCATGATGAAGCTGAAACATGAAGGTCAGCTGATCAACTTGTAGAAGTTACAGCTCATTTAAAGGAGCTGTATGTAACATTTTTTATAAACATATTTCTTCACTCTGCCACATCTCCTGACAGACTGATGTTAGCCAGGTAATCTCTGAAGAAAAAAAACTTTAAAAATGATCTGTTATTTAGATTGAAAAAGTCTGCACAAAATATAGATTAAAAAAACCACCACAAAAACTAAAGTGCAGGTGTAGTTTTACTTGGAGACTAAATACTTTACTAAATAAAGTAATTTCAGTAAAATTACCCCTTGTTGTTTTTTAAAATTTTATATAATACTGCAAAGCAACATGTTAAGTTAATTTTGTCAAATAAATACATTTGATTTTTGTGGGGGGTTATATCACGAAATTTATCGTTATCGTGATAATACTCTGAATATCACGATATAATTTTTGAGCCATATCGCCCACCCCTAGCGCTTTCCAGCCCCCTATGAGGGGCCCCAACGCGCTTTACAATACCAACCATCCACCCATTCATACACACATTCATACACCGGTAGCGGCAGACTGCCCTGCAAGGCGCCATCCAGTCCTACCGGGAGCAACTCTGGGTTAAGTGTCTTGCCCAGGGACACAACAACACATGGTGTAGGGAACCGGGATTCGAACCTCCAACCTTCCGATTGGGGGACGACTGCCATTACCACTACGCCATTATGGGAAACAAAAGTTTCTAGGACATCTTCGATTACAAGGGCTCAAAGATACAATCTTGACAAGGCCTACTGATGAAGAAGAAGATGAAGATGCAAAGAAAAATGCTGAAGCATATGCAGAGCTCATTCAGTTTTTGGATGACAAGTGTTTATCACTTATCATGCATGACGTGGCAGACGATGGGCGTGCGGTGCTTGGAATCCTGCGTGAACATTACGCCGGCAAAGGGAAACCCAGAGTGATCAACCTGTATACTGAGCTGACTTCACTGCAGAAATCACCCAGTGAGTCGGTAACGGAGTACATCATCAGAGCTGAGACCGCAATCACCGCTTTAAGAAGTGCAGGTGAGGACTTGAGTGACGGACTTCTGATAGCCATGGCCCTGAAGGGTCTTCCAGAGACATTTAAACCATTTACTATTTATATCACTCAAAGTGAAGATGGTGATACAATGACCTTCGCAGAGTTTAAGACAAAACTCAGAAGTTTTGAAGACATTGAAAATATGCGTGCGAGTGTATCTGAGGACAATGTGATGAAATCTAAAGTGCATTCTGGCACGAAATTCACACCTAGAAGAGCAAATGATCCTGGGGCTGGAGGTTCTGAGATTGTGCGCTTTAAATGTGGGATGAAAGGCCACATAAGCAGAACCTGCCAGCAGAAGCAGTGGTGCAGTCACTGTAAGAACAACACTCACAGCAACGGAACCTGCAGGCGGAGAAAGCACCGGGACAATGCACGTAAAGTGGCCGAAGAGACGGATGGCGACAGAGAATATGCTTTCCGGGTGAGCGACGCGGACACACGAATGGATGACATCAAGAGGAGAGGTCTGATGGTGGACGCAGGTGCAACGTCACACATCATCACCGACATTAGGAAGTTCCGAAGGGTTGATGAAAGTTTCCAGGCCGAGACACACTGCGTGGAATTGGCGGATGGATCAAAGTGCTGTGGGGTTGCTAAGCAGCGAGGAGACGCAGAAGTGTATATGATAAATAGTAGAGGTCAAAGTCTTAAAACAGTGCTGAGGAATGCACTGTACATCCCTTCATACCCGCAAGACATCTTCTCAGTGAAAGCTGCCACATCCAGCGGAGATCTTCAAGGAGGAAGACTGTACTAAATTCCCCATTCACATATGTAACCAACTCAATTTCTTACACACGATGGACCATGAATGTGGTGATCAGTGTAAGAAATGTTATGACTTACAAAGTTGGCATGAGATTCTTGGACATTGCAATTACAGAGACGGGCTGAAACTAGAAAATGTTGTTCATGGCATGGAAATTAAAGTGAAAGTGAACCTATGCCATATTGTGAAGTCTGTACAAAGGGAAATTTTGTTCAAACTAGAAACAGGGAGCCAGATGCAAGAGCTAGAGCACCATTAGCAATGGTTCACACAGATTTAGCAGGACCTATTGACCCAATGTCTAAAGGTGGTCACAAATATGCATTATCTTTTACAGATGACTATTCTATGCAGTTTTTGTATATTTTTTGAAAAACAAGAGCGACACAGTACAAGCTACTGAAAAGTTTATTGCTGACATGGCTCCACATGGAAAGATTAAATGTATGAGGTCAGACAATGGCACAGAATTTACAGGGAAAGAGTACCAGGCATTATTGAGCAGAAATGGTATCAGACACGAGACCTTAGCACCATATTCTCCACATCAAAATGGTACAGCAGAACGAAACTGGAGAACCTTATTTGACGTGGCTAGATGTATGTTGTTGGATGGTGGGTTACCAAAAATGTTATGGCCATATGCAGTTCAGACAGCTGCTGTAGTGCGAAACAGATGCTTTAATAACTGCACAAAGGAAACACCCTACTTCATGTTGACAGGCAGACAGCCTAACTTTTCTAGGATGCAAAAGATCGGATGTGTTTTTGTTACACTTACAAACAGGTGAAAGGAAAGCTGGATTCAAGGTGTGAAAAAGGCATTTTCATAGGGTATGACAAGAATAGTCCAGCCTACATGGTATATTATCCAAACAGCAAGAAAATACCGAAGCACAGGCTTGTGGAATTTGTATCCAAAGGGAAAAGTGAGACAGATGTAACTTTGGATGATGATGATGATCTGATTAGTTACTCCCAGAGCAAGCAAAATTCCAGATGTTAAACCAGAAAATTTTCCTGATCATGAGCCAGGCACAGATGACCCAGTGGCGAGTACCAGTCACACAATAAAACATGAGGAACCTGAGAGACAATACCCTTTCAGAGAGAAAAAGAAACCAGGTTATCTAAATGACTATGTTTGTGGGATTGATGAGGATATAGCCAGCATTGATTATTGTTACAGGCTGATTAGTGGTGTGCCCCAAACCTACAAAGAAGCTGTAACATCAGTGAATGCAAAAGAGTGGGTTACAGCGATGGATGAGGAAATGCAATCATTAAAAGATTATTTTACTTTCACCCTGACCAACCTACAAACCGGATTCCAAAAAAGTTGGGGCACTAAAATTGTGAATAAAAACTGAATGCGATGATGTGGAGGTGCCAACATCTAATATTTTATTCAGAATACAACACAAATCACAGATCAAAAGTTTAAACTGAGAATATATAATTTTAAGGGAAAAATATGTTGTTTCAAAATTTCATGGCGTCAACAAATCCCCAAAAAGTTGGGACAAGTCCATTTTTACCACTGTGTGGCATCCCCCTTCTTCTTACAACACTCAACAGACGTCTGGGGACAGAGGAGACCAGTTTCTCAAGTTTAGAAATAGGAATGCTCTCCCATTCATGTCTAATACAGGCCTCTAACTGTTCAATCGTCTTGGGCCTTCTTTGTTGCACCTTCCTCTTTATGATGCGCCAAATGTTCTCTATAGGTGAAAGATCTGGACTGCAGGCTGGACATTTCAGTACCCGGATCCTTCTCCTACGTAGCCATGATGTTGTGATTGCTGCAGAATGTGGTCTGGCATTATCTTGTTGAAAAATGCAGGGTCTTCCCTGAAAGAGATGACGTCTAGATGGAGCATATGTTGTTCTAGAACCTGAACATAGTTCTCTGCATTAATGGTGCCTTTCCAGACATGCAAGCTGCCCATGCCACAAGCGCTCATGCAACCCCATACCATCAGTGATGCAGGCTTCTGAACGGAGCGTTGATAACAACTTGGGCTATCCTTGTCCTCTCTGGTCCGGATGACATGGCGTCCCAGTGTTCCATAAAGAACTTCAAATCGTGACTCATCTGACCACAGAACAGTCTTCCATTTTGCCACACTCCATTTTAAATGACCCCTGGCCCAGTGCAAACGTCTGAGCTTGTGGAGCTTGCTTAGAAATAATAATAATAATAATAATAATTAATTCAATTTATAACGCACTTTTCATTACTGAAAATCTCAAAGTGCTACACATATATTGAATGCTACACACATTCATAAACCGGTGGCGGCAGACTACCATGCAAGGTGCTTTCCAGTCCTACCGGGAGCAACTCAGGGTTAAGTGTCTTGCCCAAGGACACAACGACACATGGTGCGGGTCCCGGGAGTCGAACCGCCAACTTTCCGATCGGGAGACGACTGCCCTTACCACTACACCACGGCCGCNTATATATATACAGTATACATATATACACACACACACACAGTTAATATCAGGGGTTTTCAAACGTTTTGGGTTCAGGGACCCCTTACAGGGGAGAAAACGTTTCAAGGACCCCTGATAACCCTCATGTTTATTAAATAATTTTCTTCAATTTGTCACTTTAATGCAATGAAAATATTTGTGTAACATAAGTACTTAATACCTGTTCTTTAATAGTGTTAATACAAGTTTTATATTTTTATACGTGGGTTATTTTTCATTCAAGGCACACTTAATTATCGTTTTTTATTTCTTCTTCCAAAAATTAGTTTTGCGTAAATTAACAGCATCAAAAACCACTTTAAATCTTTATCTATTCACATAATGAACATATATGTATTGCCACTTCAAATTATTACAGAAAACTCCTCACATAAAACTGAACAATATCATAACAGCAGTAGTCATACCAAGTAAAACGGCCTAATTTGTAAACCAATGAACCCAAACAGCAAGGGGGTCTGAGGGTTCTCTCCCAGATAATGTTTAATAAAATAGATGCAATTTCCTGCATTTTGGTGTTTTGAGCAAGTTGTTAAGCATCTGTTCCTGTAAAATACTTATATAAATAATTTTGTTGTGGACCCCCAAGCACCAGCTGGGGGGCCCCCGAGGGTCCGGGGTTCTCAGTTTGAGAGCCACTGGTTTACCTAACATGCTTTGGTTTAAGTCTGTTACCCTGATGCATGCTCAGTCTTAAGTCTGTTACATTTAGGAAGCTACTCACTTGTGCAGACACCCCAAATGCAACCTCTTCTAAGACGACGACATCGCAGAGACAACTTCAACCTAAACTATGACCCAGTTGTGACAGATGGAACAACAACAATGCTGTGCATGAAAAGCTTCTGTTCCAAGCAAAAGTCCCATACAGTCATCAGTCATGAAACAAACAAACAATTGTTTCGCTTTCAAAGTCAAAGTCAAAGTCAACTTTATTGTCAGATCTGCAATATGTACAGTACAGGACATACACAGGACCGAAATTGCGTTTCTCTCAGTCCCTCGGTGCAACAGTAAACATCTAAACATTGAAACACTGAAACATATAATAATTGACATAAGCATAAAATAGTAAAACTAACACTGTCCTGAGTTTTTTGCATAGTGGAATAAGAGTATGAAAATTTACACCAACTCTAAAACTAAAACATTAAACATTTAATGAACATAATACTGTCCTGAGTTTTTGCATACTAGTATAAAAAAAGAGTATAAAAAGTATAACTAAAATAAACTAAAGGTTTCTAGCATTGACATTTGCAAAGTGGCAAAGCAGCGTATGAGTTAATGTACACAGTATATGTATGAGGTAGTAGTTGATGTTGTTATAGAGGCAAAAAGTGGCATATGCAGTAAGGCACATTGGGCATCCCTAAATAAGACCGTTCAGAGCACATTGTATATGTATCAGCAGTGGTGTAGATATTAGAGTAGTGTAAATGTAAACAGTAGTAGTTACATGTAAGCAGTAGTAATAAAAGTAAACAGTATTAATAAATGTAAACAGAGAATGTAAACAGTATTATGATTATAGGCAGTGATGTAATACAAACATTAGTGCAAGTATGAGAAGTAGTGCAAACTGTATGAGCACATGACCGAGAGCTTAGTGAATAAACCGTTTGATGACACAGAGTCCAGTGTTGTGTTGTTTTGTTGTCCTTGTCTTTTTCATCTTCTTGTGGTTACTGTTCAAACCCGACATGTGACCTTGTGGGGATGCTCCACATCTTATTTTCACTGTTTTCATGGCAATGTTACAGCACCATGCACAGGTCTAGCAAGGACCATAAACAGAAAACTACAAGCACACCAAGTCTCCCACAACGTCTGGTTTGAAAGGCATAGAATTTCTCTGATCTCAAAAGATGACGACATTGCATAAGTTAGGAGAGAAACGGAGTCATGGGGTTAATGCCACACCCAAGTGAACTTTAAAAAAATTATTGATTGAAAACTGAAGAGTATTTGAGTGTTTATATGGCATTTTGACCTCAACGTCAAGGACATGTTATTTAGAGCTAAAGGTATTTGTTTAGTTCCAAAAAATGCTTTTCCTTCAATTCTAATGTGATAATATAAGTTCATTTCTCAAAGGCTTTATTCGTCTGGGAATTTCTAATCACAGTTTGTCATTATAGTTTTGTGAGGCTATTTAATATACTTGTGTGAAAGCTGACACGCTGGTGCCACAGAGTCCACCGCAGCCTTTCAGGACCAAGGACAGCTCCCTCAGTAAAAAGCAGCACATCATCGTCAGGTTTTCAAGGAATTATTTTTTATTATTTTTTTGCTTTTACAAAAAGCAGACAGGTGCACGAAGAAATCAATACCGCTTCAAATTATCAGTCAGTACCAGGGGAGTTGAAAGGTTCAAACTCACGATTAGAGGATGCAGCTGTGACATAACAGCCTTTAATTCAAACAATAAAGGTAAACGTTTTGGCAAAGAATGTAGAACAATCATTGTATTTCATTCTCCCTCTGTGTTATTGCCTTGTCCCTTTGATGCTTTTTAAAGATTATAACATTATTTAAGAGCCTCAGCTCTTATAGGTATGAAATCTGCAGAATAATGACATTGAACAGGCAGTTCAATGGTATCCTGGGTGTGTGAGAGCATCTTTAGCATTAAACTACATTTCTGCAGGCTTTCAACTTTAAAACAAATTCTGAGACGATTTACAGTCAAGTGAGATAAAACAGGGATGTTTAATGATGCAGATGAAAATAATAACTTGACCCTTTTTTAAATGTGAATAAGCATCATTTATAGGTTCTGAATTACTGCAGAAATTATTTATGAACACTTTATTAAATTGCCATTTTTATTATAAGGGATTGTATTATTTTAGTGCTCACTTAAAGAGTTGTTTTAGTTTTTTTTTACAGCTTCTGTAACATCACATGACTGTTCAGATTGTAAGATGGAGGGCAGGAAGTGAAGAAATAAATACAGTACGAAGAAGAGCAAAGTTAGTTATTTGTTTGGCAGTCATTATAATTCAAGCTATCAACGTTAGCCAGCAGAAAAATAAAATTCAGTCCAAATTAGATGTGGAAGTAGCTGAGAGTCATTTACTGCAAATATTCTGAGGTTAGCATATTTCAATAATAGGCCTGTCACAATAAACAATAAATAAATTAATCGCATGATAAATGAAAATTATCGACCTCCATTTTCATTTATCGGCTTTATCGTTTCTTCGTCTCTCTTTCTACTGAAGACACTGGATGATAAAAGGCTCAACTCTGTGCTCTTCACTGATCCCTCCCTTTCTTTTTTCTCTATAAAATCCTTTTTAACCATCCAAAATCGCATTTTTGGATGGTTAAAAGCAGCTATGCTGAGAAGCTAAGCTACGAGCTAAGCTAACTGGCCGACCTTGGGGAAAAGACCTCCGTCTTGTCAAAGCTCCAAGATTCACAGTTGAAACATGTGCCTTTGTGTAAAAAGTTGTTTTTCTCTGCAAAAAGAAGCTGAGAATTTGTGTATTATTTTTGTTATTAAAAGCTTTGTGTGGAAAAATGCTATGCTAAAGAGCTCAAACCACACCGAGCATCAACAATTTTAAGAACCTAATAAAGGAAGGAGAGACAGCCCATGTCCCGACAAGGGGCCTCCCTCCCATTTTTCTTAAAGAGACACGCTGCTTGCTCCCTCACTATCCATCCTTCAGTTCAAACAGTCTTATACTGCCATCCAGTGGTCCAAAAAGGTACTACACTCAAAAAAATTAATCTTTCTTCCCAAGTTTGGCAATAATTACTAATAGTCAAATTTCAAACAATAGTATCATTTATTGCAATAATTTCTGAGACAATTAATCACCCAGTAAAACTTATGACAGGCCTACTCAGTAAATATAATTCAGTCAAAACGTCATTTTTCAATGTAGGATTATTATAAACAAAGATATATTTGCATTCACTGAAGCAATGCTAGGCTTGGTGGTCAGTGCCGTGGTTTTGTAATCCTGAGGTTGCAGGTTTGAGCCCAGGTTGCATCAGGAAGAGCCCTTGAGCAAGGCTCTTGACCCCCACCATCTGCTCCCCTGGCAAGTTAGATGGAAGCTCTCTGCTCCACACAGAGGGCTTTGGTAGCTTGGTGGCCTGTGGTTGCATCAGGAAGGACATCCGGTGTAAAAACCATTGCTGAGTCTTTGTGTGAGTTATTTGGCTGTGGCAACCCATGAAGAACAGAGCAGCTGAAATACACTTGTGTATATAAAAACCAAGTGGTCAATATATCCAATAGCAAGTGTTGTTGTGTGGAAACACACCTGACATTAAACTTGGGCAGCACTGTCTTGTGTAAAATAGAAATCATATCTGCCTAATGAAACTATGAAGTTTTGTAATGAGCAAAGGACTAATGTTAATAAACACACTTTTAAACATTGCATTTTTATTTTTTATGGGGTGATTTTTATGCTTGCTGCTCCTATAGCATCCTAAAGTAAACCTAAAGTTATCTCTAGCTTTGAACATTTTTATCACCATAAACCACAGGCATTTTCAAAGTTTTTGCATTGCTTTTGATGTTAGAAATCCTTTTCTGCCTCCCATTTGTACTTCGCACCACATAAACAGGAGTGGCTCAGTCTGCAAACAGCCCATTGATGGATGTTTTTTTTGTGCTTCGACTTATCCCATCAGCCTTCAGCTTGGACTGTAGTCTTCTGAGCTTGCAGGTCTTCTATCTAAAAGTGATTGTATATTCAATATCAGATCAACACAGAGCCTGCTTTAGAAGTTGCCAACTGACCTTAGATGCTTCTGCGTCCTGAGCCTGCATCCTCCACTGTTCAGACACCTTAAAGCTTAAACTTACTAAATTTAAAGAACTTAAGGCCATGTTTCATTTGTTACTTCAAAATGTGAGGGCTGGAAACAAAAGGATGCATTTCTAGTTCTCACACTTTTAATGAGAGACTAAAATACAATAAAATTGTCTGAGTTTTACAGAATAATTTTCTGAACAGAGCTTTTAGCAATGACGAATCCTGACCTAAAATATTAGTGCAGTGGAAATTAATTTCCTGAATGACTAAACGTACAAATTTTGAAATTGCATTACATTTTCTGTGGTACAAAATGGATATACAGTATGTTGCCTAATGTATATTGTTGTGTGTGTGTATATGTACAGGTAGTCCCCGACTTACGAGCGAGTTCCGTCACTAGGGGGCGCTCGTATGTCAAAAATTCGTAAGTAGGAACACATAGTAAAAAAAAAATAATATATATATATTTTTTTTTACTTTTTTTTTTTTTTTTTAATAAATGAATACATGTACAGTACTGGACAGTCACCAAGCACTTAGCCTATCCTAACACAGTTTTTAAAGATGAAGGAATAAGTTGAATTGTCTCCCTTTCACATAAAGGGAGCAAGCTCCCTATGGAGCCTGCAGGGAGGAGGGAGACAATTCAACTGACTCCTTCATCTTTAAAAACTGTGTTAGGATAGGCTAAGTGCTTGGTGACTGTACAGTACTGTACATTTATCTATTTATAAATAAAAAACAATAAAAAATAAAAATACTGTATATACTGTATATTTTTAATAAATAATTTATTATTTAAAAAATATACAGTATATACAGTATTTTTATTTTTTATTGTTTTTTATTTATAAATAGATAAATGTACAGTACTGTACAGTCACCAAGCACTTAGCCTATCCTAACACAGTTTTTAAAGATGAAGGAATCAGTTGAATTGTCTCCCTCCTCCCTGCAGGCTCCATAGGGAGCTTGCTCCCTTTATGTGAAAGGCAGACAATTCAACTTATTCCTTCATCTTTAAAAACTGTGTTAGGATAGGCTAAGTGCTTGGTGACTGTCCAGTACTGTACATGTATTCATTTATAAAAAAAAAAAATAAAAAAAAAAAAAAAAAATTTTTTTTTTTTTTTTTTTTTTTTTTTTTAATGAGATGCATGCTCGTAAGTCCGGGACCTCGTAAGTCAGAGCGCTCGTAAGTCGGGGACTACCTGTATATATATATATAT
>JBBPBX010045326.1:7279-19858 GCA_038048925.1 Garcialebias charrua
ATATGGTGGTTGGTTCTGGCTAGCGTATATGTAAAAGGACAAAACTCAACTTTTAAAATGAAGAAAATGTTTAACAGAGAAGGAAAACAACTTGAGTAAATCAGTATTCGTCTCCTTCACGAGGCCTCCTCCAACATCCAGGATGGCCCAGTGGGCCTGGAGCGAGGTGGGGCCTCCGTGGACTCGGCTGCTGAGGAAGCGCTCAGCATCTCAAGTAACAGATTTGTTATTAAAGCTCTCAGCCGGGTCACTGGACATGATGTTCAGCTGTGGCATGGCCAACAACTGGCACTGCAACTTTTCAGATTTTCCTATAAATCAACATTTGACCTTTCATGCTACACATCTCTCAAGTTCTGTGTTTGTGCCAGAGATTAGATTAGGGAAAGACCACCCATCCTTCCATCCATCCATCCATCCATCCATCCATCCATCATCTTTACCCTCTTCTTGCTTTTCGGGTTGTGGGGGGTCACTGGTGCCCATATCCAGCCATCATTGTGCGAGAAGCGGGGCACACCCTGGACAGGTCTCCAGTCCATCACAGGGACGCATAGAGACAAACGAGACAAGCAACCATTAACTCTCTCACTCACACCTGGAGACATTTAGGAAGACTATGACCAAGTGACGATTAAGCGCAATCTGCTACTTCTTCAGATAGATAACTTTTATTAATTGTCTTTTTTATGCAAATGGTTTTGTTCAGTGCCCTGAGACGACTTCTGCTGCCACTTGGCTCTATATAAAACAAACTGAACTGAATTTAGAGTTACAAATCAGCCTCACATGCATGTTTTTAGTCTGTGGAAGGAAACTGGACTACTGTACTGGATAAAACTCACACATGCACAGAGAGAACATGTAAACTCCACACAGAAATGCTCCAGGCCAGGATTCAATCTGGCAACCTTCTTGCTGAGAGGCAACAGCCCCACGTGCCGCCCTAGCTTCTTAATCTTTATAATTGCATTTTTTTTATTTTCCTGAGAATCGGTCCAGGCTGCCATGGATTGGCGGTCAGTGCTACAGTCTTTTAATCCTGAGGTTACAGGTTTAAGCCCAGGTTGCATCAGGAAAGGCATCCAGCGTAAAACAATTGCTAAATCTTTTGCGCAAGTTCGCTCTCTATGACAACCCCTGAGGAAGGGAGCAACTAAAATAAAATTAGTATTTTCAAAGAATCAGACAAAGCAAAATAAACAATGAGTTGGTGGACAATTGGAGACAAGTTGCAAAGTATTGTAATCTTCGGACATGATGTGAGGACGACTAGTGCACACTTTTCCTCAAAGAATCATTAAACTCTTCAATAAAACTGAAATCTAAATTTAAAAACAAAGTTTTCATTGGGGTAAATTTGATCAGAATCAGAATATCTTTATTGACATTTCACCAAGGTACAACGGGAACATGTACGCACAGTCATCCGAAAGCTGGACTAAGTGTACGAAGCTGCAGCTGATTATCAGCGCGGCCATCTCGTTCCTCATCAGAATGATAATCTTAGATATGAAAAAGGAGAAGAACCATGAGGGTAGATAGTGGTAATACAAAAAAGATCGTTCACATCTTGTCTATTAGGACACGATATGAGACATCAAAAAACTCTACCAGCAAGCACAGTTAAGACAAATTACATATGCATTTGAGGTCCAGGCGGTGAGATTTAGTCCATGAGCCTTGTTCAGATCAGCCACAGTTCTGTGATGTTTCCAGCCAGCATTTCTGATAAGCGCTCACAGAAAGTTCTCCGGGGGGGGGGGGGTGCGATAGATGCAGTTGTTGTCCTCGGTTACTCATGACCCAGGAGAAATTTGATAGTCAGCCCATTTCCAAGGCTGTTTTGGGAGTCAGATTCAGATAAGCTTGATTGTTGATTTTATTCAGGCAGACAGTTTTCTTTTCCTGCAGCCTTGAGTGTCCATCTGGGCGATCCAAATCCATTATGGTTTAATTGTGGGAATCCTTCCACTGATCCATGCTATGAATCCTCATCCAGATTGATTCCACCACGTCGACGAGTCCCAAAACCTGCGGGTTGCCAGCGATTCTCAGAAATTGCCTCCACCTTCCGGTTAAGCTCGTAAAGCAGCTGATTTATTGAGGTTACGGCACGGATCAAACTCTCACTCTGATCAGAAGCTTGGACATGGCAGTAATCGCTGCTAAAGTCTTCCCCAAGTTCCGATAGAACAGTGCTCCACAGATGCTGAACAGTAAAGTTCCTGCCACCATAAATCCAATTATGTAAACATCTTCGACATCCTCCACAGACAGGACTGACAGACACATGACCTTCCACTCGCTCCAGGAATCCATCACGTAACCACGAGAGTGTGTCTGTGACGGGCAAGCTAGCTCCCCCGGACCTTGTCGCTTTGTAGAAAAAAATATTGTCAATAGAGTTGATCGTCTATGATACCAAATCCATAATCACTTTGCGTCCTAGAGATGAGTGCCGAGGAACTGCAGACAAGACAAAGAGCCACGCAGGGTGAGGAAAAAACGGGAGAGGAAAAGCAAAAGCTGTTGCTTGCGACCAAAACAAGGCAAAAAAATAAAAATAATGATGTGTATAATGGCATCATTATACAAATTTAAAGACAGAATCATAAGACCAGTCAAAACACATCATGGATTAAGTCAAAAAGGCGTTCAATACAAGCTCAACTGGGGCCTCATGTACAAAGACTTGCGTGGATTTCCTACTGAAAAGTGCCGCACGGTCAAATCCAGAAAAGTGTGTACGCACAAAACAATCCAGATGTATCAAACTGTGCGTACACCGGAATCCACGCACATTCCTTTTGTACATCACAACCAACGTGGAACTGAGCGCACGTGAGACACCTCCCCTGACACGCCTTCATTTACATATGTTAAACAGATGCAAATTACTTCCTGCATGTGTGAAGGACATGTTTGTTTGATCCCTGCGCGATCAGAAATTATTTCTAGATTCAGGAAAATAATGAATTTAATATAATATGAGTGAGGAAAATAATCCTAAGTAAGAATAGTAATAAAATGTGTTTATCACACAAAGAACGAGTGATTGTGTGTCGGATTTGTGTGTGCGCACACCCTGCTTTGGTGCGCCAGCTCATCCATTCATTCTGAGTGAAAATATTAACTTTGCGCACGGGTTTATTACCATAATTACTGTAAACACAGAGGAACTTAGATGTTTGGTTGAACATAGATCTTTGTTTATTTAATAGATGATATGAAGAAACGGGTCTGTGCGTCTCAGTGGAGACTTTTCATGACATGACGTGATGTTGGAGTCTCCAAACGCTGCGCGCGCCACATTGTGCGCAATCTGTTTGTCTGTGAAGCCTTTACTCTCCTACAAGTTATATATGGTGTACTTTCACGTGTCATTTTGGAGAAATCTACAATAAACGCAGATCATGAATCACCTCCAGCTGCCGTGTAACACCGGCGAGGGTGCGCGCGCGCTCCAAAGCGCGACCACTCAGCCTTTGGAATCATATAGATGAGACATTCCATTGATCAGGCTTTGTGTGGACTGGACAGCCCTGATCGGCCTGCAGCTCCCTCATAGCTCGGGAACAGTTTGATCGCTGCTTCTGATGTGCGTGATGCACGGCTCCTGTGTTGCTCCAGAGCGCAGCAGTGCCAAACTGAAAAATGATTATTTCTGGAAACGGCTGATAAGCCATATCCTAGATCAGAAAATTATATCTGTTTATAAATAAATGCTCTGCGTGTTACACTACGTATTTATTATATCCTCCAGTAAGGCTGAATGAATCCGTTCCTGTTAAATTTATTTTTGGCACAACTTTGCGCGTGCTTTATTTAACTGCGTCATGTGGATGTAATACTTGTTAATCGTGTGTTTGATGGGAATATTAATCATTTTCACATCATGAACAGTTAATAATAATAATAATAATAATAATAATAATAATAATAATAATAATGAATTCAATCTATAACGCACTTTTCATTAATGAAAATCTCAAAGTGCTACAAGGTGCAACAGAATTAAATGTCAATAAAACATTTAATAAACAATTAAAATCAACAACAGTATCAGCTATGATCAAAAGTAGAATCATGAGGAGGTAGTGTAAGCTCGGTTGAAAAGAAAGGTCTTCAAGCCGCTCTTAAAGTCAACCACAGATTGTGGGGCTTCAGTTTCTCGAAAGCACCTGTAAGTGTCGCCAAAGGAACAATAACCACAGAAACGTGCGTACGCCAGCAGGGGAGCTGGCGTGGAAATGTACTTGGATGCGCAGATATTCACGTTCATTTCATTTTTGTTACATACGGGGTTTTGCGTGGAAAGTGACGTGCGCAATGTTTTTGTGCGCACGCACGGTTGATACATGAGGCCCCTGGACTTTATTTGTAACAGAAAACATTTCGACTCCCATCCAGGAGGCTTTCTCAATTCCATGAACAAACTGTGGGAAGTTTGCAGTTATAACAGAACCACGCACCATCATATGTAAATTTCAAGCTGAGGTAACACATACATGTAAATTGACAGATCACACCTTAACAGTAGGGGGTTCCCTTGAGGTCTCTGACAGAAGACACAACACTGTATGTAAATTGACAAAAAACGTGTTACCTCAGCTTGAAATTTACATATGATGGTGCGTGGTTCTGTTATAACTCCAAACTTCTCACAGTTTGTTCATGGAATTGAGAAAGCCTCCTGGATGGGAGTCGAAACGTTTTCTGTTACAAATAAAGTCCAGTTGATCTTGTATTGAACGCCTTTTTGATTTATCATGTCCTGGACGACTGAGAATCTTCACCAGCATCATGGATTAAGGCACATAATCTGCACAATATGACCAAATAGTATTTAACCCATGAACTGAAGCAACGGGTTACATTTGCATAGCTACACGGATTGCCAGCCTAATGTAGATCAATCCTGTGGCTTTAGTTTCCACATGGTTTTCATCTGATTCAGCCGTCCGCTGGCTTGGTTGACGCTGAGTGCCTACCCACATTTCAGAATTGCCAATAAGGTACAATGTACCTGGAAAATTACTGGTGTAAACTCTTTCAAAGTGTAACACATGATCTAGCTCAGAAAAACATTTTTTATGCCTTAAATTTCATATTCTGCAACAAAATAAGAACATCAACTTTAAAGGGTGGATTTCAGCAGCTTTTTAAGTGTGTGTGTGTGTGTGTTGGGGGGTGCACTGCTCTGGGGTTCTGAAGTAAAATATGACAACACTGAGAGGAAAGAAACCTTCAAGTATCAACTAAAAGTAGCAGCAAACGTTCATTTGGACTTCCCCAGTCGAACGGTACCATCTCAGTTCCCATCGGCAGGCTTCCTGGTTCAGCTCCGACCCAGTTCACACCAGCAGAGTAATGATCACTCCATCGTCCTGGCCTTGCCACAACATCTCCCCTTTGAACGCCACCTTCCCGTGCTTCCTGGCTCGCATCAGGATGCCCACCACCTTATCGGAGATCCGAACGTACCTGTCAAAAAGCTGTCCGAACGTGACATGGGTCTTCCCATCAGGGTCCGGATCAGCCAAAGTCCTGATCACGTAGCACATGTCGTCTATCTCACGGTGGATGTGCTGCTCGGCCCGTTTGGCCCTCTCTGCAGTCTTGGTGCCCTCCTTGGGGCGTCCGTAACCCTCCTGGCCTTTCTTGAGTCGGAGGGACATGGAGTAATCGTAGTCGAAGTATTCGCTGAAGGGGTTCAGCTTCTGGGTGACGGTGTGCTCCACGGCCCAGTTCTGCCAGCGGCTCTTGAGGTTTCCCACGGCGCTGTGCTTCTTGGAGAGAGCGTTGATCTTGTTGGCATCCTCAGCTTCTTTTTTGTATCTACGAGACAAATCAGACGGGATTACAGATAGTTACAGGTAATTAATGAAGACACTATAGGAACTTGAAGTTTTATTTGGTTTTACGTGCAAATTCAAACAAAATGTTTGTTTACAATGATAACCCAATTATAACTTATTTTTTGCATTTGCCTCTGTGTTAGCAAAATATTTCATTACTTAATGAATGCATCATTGAATGCACATTAACTTTTAGAGTCAACTCAATGCAAGATGGGTATGGAGGATGGAATGTGACAAAATTAAATAAATGTACCAATAAATGACCCATTAAATAATTAAATGTAAATTGTGTATTAAATCATTTAATGATATTACCGGTATATATTCAATTATTTAATGGGACATTTATTGGTACATGTTTTTTATTTCATGATGTATTTAGTCATTTAATTTTGTCACATTGCACCTTCCATATGTGGGCACCTGAGCTCATAAAAAAGCAAAGTGCATTTCTTCAAGAAATCCTAATTTTATTGGAAAATATTTAATATCATTATCAACTAAATTCAGTTTGTGGAGAGCTTTGCAAATCTAAAATGGAAACATTTAAACAAAAATTTATACCCTGAACTTATTTTAACACACCTTTGTCTGCAGTGGTTGTCTCTGAACATGATAAGGATTGCAAAATATTTAAATAATTGTTGGATTTTCATCATTTTCCATGCAAGAGCTTTTAGCAAAAGTCTTGGATTGAGAATAAATGGTTTTCTTCATACTTGTTCGAACCTAAAAAACATTAATAAAGTTCAGTAATGTGAGCATAGCAAGTTTACTGATACTCCATTTATCTGGTGCTGTTTGGGTTTCACATCAGATGTAAACTTTTGCAACAACCAGGGCTGTAAGATGTCTGCAAAGATAAGCACCAAAAATATCATGTTTGTGTGGGATTTGAGACAAAAAGAGAAGTTTAATCATATTTGCACCTGACTTTTTGCTGACATTTCTGGTCTTTTTGCCAAGTCTGGATGATCAGCGAGTGCGCCGCTGTATCACAATGACTGCGACTCTTCTGGAAAATGAATGCAGAGTGTCAGCTTGTGCTGATTGAAGTTGCAGCCTAGTTTTTATTTCTGCTGACGTGACCACAAACTGCAGAAAAAGTCTGAGCTGAATTGACGACCTCTGACCATTTTTATGGAGCTGAATTTATTAGGTTGTTGTGGGGGGAGGAATTATTAACGTTTGTTGTTCAAATTCTTTCTTGCTGGAAAACTTTTCAACATTTGCTCCGTCATTATTCAACAATCCAAGTCAGGAAAAAGTTGGGATGTGATGTAAAGTGGAAATAAAAACAGTCCGCAATAATTTTCTGATCTCATAAATACGGAGCCCCCGAGGGGACATGGGGGGGAAAAAATTATTTGCGTGCCCACGCAAAAGAGGTGAGCACGTAAAACTTTGATGCACCGTTTCAGAACCAGACGACAATGGAGCAGACAGTACACTCAATTTAATTGAATTTTGAAATCAGCCTTAAATACTGTATAAGGATGTCCAGTGTGTGCTGCAGTGGTAAAAGTAATTTTCCGTTGTATATTTCACGTTCAAGCTCTGTGGAATCAGCTGTGACTTCCTCGTTCGAGCCGACGCGGCAGCCTGCTCTCAGTCGGTCCCTCTGACAGGAGCGCTGGTTCTCTTAGGGACCGTCAACAAATTACTGTATTTTCATAGTATTTGTCAAAGCAGCACCAAGCATCATAACTAAACTTTTCTCAGTATATTTCTGCCAGTGGTGGGGAAAGTACTAAAAAAAACTGTACTTAAGTAAAAGTACAAATAAACAGACAAAACTGTACACTAGTAAAAGTAATATGCTGGTGAAGATTCTCAGTCGTCCAGGACATGATAAAATCAAAAAGGCGTTCAATACAAGATCAACTGGACTTTATTTGTTGCAGAAGACGTTTCGACCTCTATCCAGAGGGCTTTTTCAATTCACTGAAACAAACTGTGAGTGTGTGGAGTTATAACAGTCTTAAGAAACACGCACCATCATATGTAAATTGCAAGCTGAGGTAACACATACATGTAAATTGACAGATCACACCTTAACAGTAGGGGGTCCCCGTGTTACCTCAGCTTGCAATTTACATATGATGGTGCGCGATTCTTAAGACTGTTATAACTCCACACACTCACAGTTTGTTTCAGTGAATTGAAAAAGCCCCCTGGATAGAGGTCGAAACGTCTTCTGCAACAAATAAAGTCCAGTTGATCTTGTATTGAACGCCTTTTTGACTCGTAAAAGTAGAAGTACCATATTAATATTTTTAGTTAAGTAAAAGTAAATAAGTACTTGCTTTTAAAAATACTTAAAGTGTTAAAGCAAAAGTATGATGTATTGCCTAATGCAATGGTCTACAATACCATTAAGTGTTCCTACCGTATGTATATTTTCTGTAATTCATTAATAATGTTGAGCCATTTTAAACAACGATGCTGCAGATAATACATGTTTTTATTGTGTTTACTCTGTGACACAGTTCACACTTGGACTTGTGATTCTGTGTCAGAATTTCAGGGATGAGTTAAAAACTATTAAGCAAAATAAGAAAGAGGAATGATTATATATAATTGAAAGTTTTTATTTAACACAAAATAAAACCAATGTGTCATTTTAACTGCAAGTAAACACATTAGTAAGGAAGTAAAAGTTGTCTGTCTGAAAAAAGGAGCATTAGACACAGCTGACAAAGGAATAGATCACTTCAACTCCAGTTTGTCATCGTTAAAATACTGTCAAGTCAACCTTTTAATGGATCAACAATGAACAATATTTTAACTTCCTGACACCATTTTCAAAACTTGGACGAGACATTTGGAGACATCTCTTGTCTCCTAACATCGCATGAACTGACACATTTTAATATCGCAGCAAGAATTTATTGTTCAAGTTCAGAAGAAGTTGGTTTTCAAAGATTTTTAAGTCCAGTCTGGCTCTTTTGGGAGAGAGAATCTGTTCTTGTTCTTCTTCTTCTTTCGGCTTTTCCCTCTTCAGGGGTCGCCACAGTGAGTCATCCTCCTCCACCTCACTCTGTCCTCTGCATCCTCTGTCCTCACTCCAACTACCTCCATGTCCTCTCTAACTGCATCCATATATCTCCTCTTTGTCTTTTTCCTGGCAGCTGCATTTCTAACATCCTTCTACCAATATACCCACTGTCCCTCCTCTGGACATGTCCAAACCATCTCAGTCTGGCCTCCCTAACTTTATCTCCCAGTTGTTCAACATGTGCTGTACCTCTGATGATCTCATTCCTGATCTTATCCATCCTTGTCACTCCTAAGGAGAACCTCAACATCTTCATTTCTGCTACTTCCAGTTCTTTCTCCTGTCTTTTTGTCCATGTCTCTGTCTCCAGACCATACAACATAGCTGGTCTCACCACTGTCTTGTAAACTTTTCCTTTGACCTTTGCTGACACCTTTTTGTCACAAATCACTCCTGAAACTTTTCTCCATCCACTCCATCCTGCCTGGACTCTCTTCTTCACCTCTTTACCACATTCCCCATTTTCCTGGACAGTGGACCCCAAGTACTTGAAGTCCTGCACCTTTGTGACCTCTGCTCCTTGTAGCCTCACTGTTCCACTTCCTCCCTCTCATTCACACACATGTACTGTACTCTGTCTTGTGGCTGACTTTCATTCCTCTTCTTTCAAGTGCATACCTCCACCTCTCCAAGTTCTCTTCCACCTGTGAGAGAATCTGCCCTGCTGTACTGAATAGTATTTCAATAATCTTTCAATAGTCTTTTAATAATATTTCAATAAGGCCGTGGGTGTTGTATATCTTCTGGCTGAATCTTTGTGTTGGAATCCATTATGGGTGTGTTAGTGGTGCTGTGGGTTCTCTCAGCTCATTGACATATGTATACAGTACTAGAATGTACATAATTGGTCCAGCTCTTCTTGAAGGCAGGTCTAACGTTACCTGTCCACTTTGCAGTGATTCAATGGACCAACTCTCCTCTCTCAGTTACTTTCAAACTAACAACAAATCAAAAAACGCAACGTGAACTTGTAACTCAACACATTATAAAAATGTAGTGTAGTAGAAAGTACAGATGTAAAATGTAGTGGAGTAAAAGTAAAAGTACCCACATTTAATTCTACTTAAGTAAAGTACAGGCTGTCATATTGTTAAGTTTGCAGATGATACAGCGGTGGTGGGATGCATCACAGATAATGATGAATCCAGCTACAGACAGGAGGTGGAACATCTGGAGAGCTGGTGCAAAGAGAACAACCTTCACATGAATGTGAAGAAGACGAAGGAGATGATTGTGGACTTCAGAAGGAACAAACACACCCACACCCCACTGTATATAGGTGGATCTGCGGTGGAGGTGGTCTCCAGCTACAAGTACCTGGGTGTACACTTGAATGATAACCTCAGCTGGAGCAACAACACCACCAGCCTGATCAAGAAAGGTCATCAGAGACTCTACTTCCTCAGACGGCTGAGACGAGCTGGTCTGAGAAGCTCAGTCCTCACCTCGTTCTACAGGTGTGCAGTGGAGAGCGTCCTGTGCTCCAGCATCAACGTGTGGCATGGAGGCTGCACAGTTGCAGAGAGGAAAGCTCTACAGAGAGTGGTGAAGGCTGCACAGAAGTCTGTGGGAGTCAGTCTCCCCACCATCACAGACATTTACACCTCCAGATGCAGAAAAAGAGCCACCTGCATCATGAAAGACCTCACTCACCCAGCACACTCACTCTTTGCACCACTCCCCTCGGGACGGAGGTTGAGGAGCATCAAATGTAGAACCACTAGACTGAGGAACAGCTTCTACCCTGAGGCTGTCAGACTCATGAATAAATAAATAATAAGAATAAACACTGCAAAATGTCACATCATGTTGATACTGATCTGTTTCTTGTTGCTGCGTTCATCTGTGACCATCTGCTCATAATGACTCATGTTCGTGCTGCTGTTTATAATGATGTTTTTCTACTACATTAGGGCTTAGTGTATTACTAGCTGATGTCTCTCTTAGTTAATCCTAGATGTTATTATTGTTTTTCTCTTGCATTTGTTGTTGGATATAACTGGGACCCTGTGTACATTCAGATTCAGATTCAGATTCAGTTTATTATCGCCATTGTCAATGAACAGGATTCACAGACTAGGAATTTGCTTCGGCATAACGGTGCTTAAAATATAAAAACATAAGACACAAAAAACATAGACCATAAAACATCAATACAATCAATACAATATTCAGTGAACAAAAACTACTAAGAAACATCACAATTAGAGTGGTGCAATCAAAATACAGTGATACAGTGATTCCCAATCAAAATACAAAGAACAAATACAAAATACAGCGACCAAGGCAAGTTATGAGGTAGCATGGTTATGAGTGTTCAAGAGTCTGACAGCAGAGGGGAAGAAACTGTTTTTATGGCGGGAGGTTCTGGTCCCAATTGACCGAAGCCTCCTGCCTATATAATCCTACATAATCTCGTTTTCATCACATGTACTACATGCGGTGCAAATGACAATAAATACTCTCTGACTCTGACTCTGACTCTGTACAGATACATGAAAAAAGTACTTAAGTACAGTAACAAAGTATTTGTACTTTGTTACATCCCACCACTGATTTCTGCATAGTAATAAATCCTAAATTTTCTCACAATTTAAAATCCAGAAGAACAAGGTGGCATTTGTGTTTCAAAATTTTATTTTAAAGCATCAAAGTTCATGCTCAATCATCCAGATACAAAATACAATAATGGTCAGTCAGGTCATCTGGACAGTTTCTTTTTTGTGGAAAGATGTTTCACCCTCTTTATCAGTCACCAGCAAAACCAGCAAACTTGTTGGTCCACTAAAGGAGTGTACTGTTTAGTGGAGAAAACAGTTTATTTGGGACTCCTCAGACTGATGAAGCCCTCTGAAAGTGTGTGCTTAGTGTGGTTTTAGTGAACGTTTTTCTTAGTTCATATCTTAGAGCTTTTTACAGATTTTCTTTTACACAGATTTTAATACTTTTGTTGGATGTAACTGGGACCCTGTGTATACAATTTTGTTCCACCACATGTGGTGGAATGACAAATAAAGAATCTTGAATCTTTGAATCCTTCAATGAACTTTGATGCTTTAAAAGAAAGTTACAGTACTGAAAATTCATGATTTATTACCACTGGCAGAAATATACTGAGAAAAGTTTAGTGATGCATGGTGCTGCTTTGACAAATACTAAATACAGTAATTTGTTGACGGCCCCTAAGAGAACCAGCGCTCCTCAGAGGGAGAAAGAGCGCAGGCTACCGCGCCGGCTCGAACGAGGAAGTCACCGCTGATTCCACGGAGCTTGAACGTGAAATATACAACGGAAAATTACTTTTACCACTGCAGCACACACTGGACATCCTTGGCTGATTTCAAAATTCAATTAAATTCAGTTTATTTATATAGCTCCAAGTCACAAACTCCTGCATGAACCTCAAATACGGGTGTCTGCAACGCAAAACCTTTTGCGTTCCCACGCAAAACCTTTTGCGTTACCTCGCAATAGTTTTGCGTGCGCATGCAAAACTATTGCGTGCGCACGCAAAGAAAAAAAAAATTCTCCCATGAAAAAAAAAATTCTCCCATGTCCCCTCGGGGGCTCCGTACATAAACATACTGTATATTGTATTTACTATGAAACATAGTTAAAAATATCAAATGTTGAAACTGAGAAACTGGTTTGTTTTGG
>JBBPBX010045327.1:10772-27074 GCA_038048925.1 Garcialebias charrua
AGAACACGTGTGCATGATTCGTTAGTATTTATTCTAGGTTATTTTATTGTTTGTTTACACTTATTTCTTTCCTCCAATGTCTGCTTTAGGTAAACACACCAAGAAAATCACCTGTGGGTGCTGGAGCTCTCAGAATCTACTGGCTCTGGGAAGTGATGACAACACACTGAGCATTAGCAACCATGAGGGAGACACGATCAGACAGGTAGCCACAGTAAAACTCTCTGTGTGTGTGCGTGTGTGTGTGAGACTGTCATCGAGTTGACATGTCAGAAGGTGCATTATTGTTGCACAACAACTTTAGAAGCAGTGAGAAGATCCTGTTCGTCTTTCTGTATTTTTTTGTTTTGTTTGTTTTTTCAGACAACTCTTAGAGGTGAACCTGCTGAAATTTACTTTTCTGTCATGAAGACAGATGAAAGGTCATCTCAAGGGGAAGGCACTGTGAGTTTATCTGCAACTTCTATTAGTTTTTACAATTTACATGTTGGCACATTCTATTGTGAATAACATTTTTAATATAGAACGGTCTGTGGTTGATTGAGACGAATGATTGTTCAAATAAAGAAAATCCTAATATTTTAAACCAAAATTACTTTTTCAATGAAGTTTCACATGATAATTTATAAAGGACATGCCCATATAATACTCACTGACACTGGTGGTTTGATTAATCTCAACATTTTCACCTGGAGCCTTGTTACTTAATTTAAAAATTGCAACTTATTCATTAGTGTTCATTGATTTATTTTTAGGTTTGGTACTTTTACTTATTTGATTATTCCTGTTTTTATTTAGACATACTTAAATGTAATAAATATACACAAAAGTTCCTCTCTAATTCAAAATGTCCTGATGCATGCGCAGTATTCCAGGTAGATATAGTAAATCTAACAAGGTTGAGTCAGGTCCTCTGGACGGGTTCCTCTTTGTTTATCCAAAAGACTTCTTCAGTCTTCAACTGAAGAAGTCTTTCGGATAAAATACGAAACGTTTCAACAAAGAAAAATCCGTCCAGAGGACCTGACTCAGCCTTGTTAGATTCTCCTCTAATTGTTTTACTTTTATGCGGCACAACAGTCGTAATTCTTAAGAAGACACCAGTCAACCATAACTTTAAGACCTTTGATAGGTTAAGTTAGAAGCACTGCTAATTTTGAATAAATGTTCATGATATTGTGATCACTGATTCTTCAGGTGAGTGTCTCCATGGATAAGAAGGTTCTGATGCTTTTCAATATCAGCGATCCTCAAAACCCAATAGAGTTGGCCTTTGAGCGTCGCTATGGAAACATCGTCTCCTATCGCTGGTACTGCTCACTGTAACACTCAATACTGATTAAAGCTGAGGTGTTTGTGCTCAAACCTGCTCCTTTCCTTCTGCCTGTCCAGGTACGGTGATGGCTACATCCTGATCGGCTTCTCCCATGGATACTTTGTGGTTATTTCCACTCACATCAGGGAAATTGGATTTGAGCTCTATCAGGGTCGCAACCATAAAGATAGTCTCAACAGTGTGGCCATCTCACCTGCACTGAACAAAGCTGCTTCATGTGGAGACAACAGGTATGCAGATGCTCACAAGAACTGCTTTTTGTTTTCCTTCTCGTTAAAGCATACTTTTGTTTTGGCTGCAGCATAAAGGTCCATGAGTTGTCTGATCTCAACGATATCAGCAACATCGTTCAGCTGGATGATGAGACTAAAGGTGGCACCATTTTTGTTTTATTTAGCATTATTCTGTAAAGATTGTCTTGAATGCATCACCATGGTCTTCACTTCTTCTCCTGCAGGTCTGGATCAGATGAACTGGACAGATGACGGACAGCTGTTGGCGGTTTCCACTCAAAAAGGGACGATTCACGTCTTCTTGACCAAGCTCCCCATGCTGGGGGACAGCTTTGGTACCCGGGTGGCCTACCTCACCTCCCTGCTGGAGGTCACAGTCTCCAACCAGGTGGAGGGGGTGAGAACCATCCACACACATAATAACAGATGATTCAGATTGAGTCAGATATTTTTTATTTTTGAAAGCTCTGACTTGGTTTAAAGTTTGGCACATGATAGCTTTGTCTAACATTAAATATATTTTTTCTAGCATTTACAAGAGACATTTTCCCTAAAACAGTTCCAGGGCCTTGTTTCTGTCATTGGTCATTTAAAACCAAAATACTCTGGGTTATTGGACTGAGGTATTTGTATTAAATAAACATCTGGTTGCTGCTTAAACAGAGCTCTAACCTTTTCACATTTTCCCCAACCCTCAAAACACAAATTATTTCAGATAACAAGACAGGCACATTTTCTGTAAATCCTTCAAATAAAATAAATTTCAAAATGTAGAATCCATCAAAATATTTTGGAGGGAATAAAACCCTACAATCAGTTAGACTGTTGAATTACTTATTTTATTGTAATTTTATTCATGTACTGCTTGAAACATGTAATTATGAAACATTAAATCTAATTTATTTTGATCTTATGTTTACAAATAGTAGTTCTCACAAAGTAAAGGTTTAAAATAATGGGTGTCAGCGAATACTTTAAAGCAGGAGTGCCCAATTCAGTTACAAAATGAGGCCAAAATTAAAACCTTGGTCCAAGACACGGGCCAATTCCTGTTGATACATTAACACATATCACAGGCCCGGCTTAATAACAACTGCTACTGGTGCTGTTGACAAACGGTGCAGGCGGAAATTGGGCAACTGGGAGGGAAACATGTCAGGAGACAGAAGGAGAAGAAGAATAGAAAGTCAAGAGTTTAGGACTGAGGGTGGCAACTCTAAATGTGAGGACAATGACAGGCAAAGGTACAGCGCTGGCTGACATGATGCAGAGAAGGAAGGTAGATGTTAATACAGAAATGCTTGGAAGTTTGTGAAGCCTTTAGAATTATTAATATTTGTAACACTTGCAACTTGTCCAGGGTGTCCCCTGCCTCTCGCACAGTGACTGCTGGATATGGGCACCAGTGACCCCCATGACCCAAAAAGGAAGAAGCCAGTAAAAGATGATGGATGGATGGAATATTTCTGCATAGATATGACCTAAAACATAATCAGATTTTCACACAAGTCGTAAAAGTAGATAAAGAGAACTCACTTAAACAAATGAAACAAAATATTATACTAGGTCATTTATTTATTGAGGAAAATTATCCAGTAATACATATTAGTGAGTGGTAAAAGAATGTGAACCTCTAAGATTTTAAGGTGAAATTAGAGTCAGATGTTTTCAATCAGTGAATGATGATCAGGTGTAGAAGTACAGAGAGGGTCTGTATGTTTGCAGATGACAGATGATTCGTAGACTCAATGCAATAAGCGTCAGATACGACCCTGTAGAGTTGCTACAACAACACTCCGGTTCTGCAAGCACCAACATTTTGTTAAAATACTTGAAAAGGACTCTTTTGTTCAACAGAATCTGAGCAATATTTATTTATTTATGGAGAGTTTATTTTTATTATTTTTATTTTTATTTTTTTGTATATTTTTGAGCGCTATTCCAGTTCGTATCCTAAACTGCAGATGGCGGTAATGCTTCAAAATCATGTAAGCCAACCGCCAAAGAAAACCCAACAAGAAGAAGAAGAATGTTTGCAGATGACATTGTGATATGTGGTGAGAACAGGGAACAGGTGGAAGAGAACTTGGAGAGGTGGAGGTATGCACTTGAAAGAAGAGGAATGAAAGTCAGCCGTAGTAAGACAGAGTACATGTGTGTGAATGAGAGGGAGGCCAGTGGAACAGTGAGGCTACAAGGAGCAGAGGTCACAAAGGTGCAGGACTTCAAGTACTTGGGGTCCACTGTCCAGGAAAATGGGGAATGTGGTAAAGAGGTGAAGAAGAGAGTCCAGGCAGGATGGAGTGGATGGAGAAAAGTTTCAGGAGTGATTTGTGACAAAAAGGTGTCAGCAAAGGTCAAAGGAAAAGTTTACAAGACAGTGGTGAGACCAGCTATGTTGTATGGTCTGGAGACAGTGTCATTGACAAAAAGACAGGAGAAAGAACTGGAAGTAGCAGAAATGAAGATGCTGAGGTTCTCCTTAGGAGTGACAAGGATGGATAAGATCAGGAATGAGATCATCAGAGGTACAGCACATGTTGAACAACTGGGAGATAAAGTTAGGAGAGGCCAGACTGAGATGGTTTGGACATGTCCAGAGGAGGGACAGTGGGTATATGGTACTGGTAACAACCTTCATTAAATGAAGCATGCTCAGTTTTTAAGTAAAATTAGAAGCAATCAGGATATTTAAAATTAAAAATATTATCTTGGGGGTCAGATTTGACCCGCGGGCCTTGACTTTGATGCATGTGCTTTAAAGGAAGCTCAGTCCACATGTTACTAAGCAGGAGAGCCTCTTTTGCCTTCTCTGACTTTATTGTTAAAGTGTTTTATATCTATCCTGATGCATGCTCAATAATCCAGGTATAAAAATCTAAAAAAGTTAAGTCAGTCGTCTGGACGGGTTCAAAAAATAAAAATGAGAAGTTTCTCTTTATAAGACTGAGTTTGTCTCAGACTGACAAAGTCTTTTGGATCAAAGACGAAACGTTTCAACAAGTTTTTTTTATGTCTCATACTGTATATAGATTTTTTTTTTTCACTTTGTAAAAAATAATTTGATGCCAAATGTGTGGTGTTATTGCTGCATATGCTGCAGAGCTATGGTGCGTTCACAGTGAAGATTAAAAAAAAATTCAGATTTATGAGTTGTGGTCACCGGTCAAACCAGATAATGTGAACAGTGATTCTGCGTGGCGCTAACATCAAAACAGTTCACTCAGAGAAAGACAACAGCTGCAGCCCTCTGATGAAGCTGCACCGCTAACCTCATTCACATTTAAAGAAATGAGTGAGGTCTTTTTTTTAAACTTTTTTTTCTCCATGTGGTACACCATTGTTTTTTTGTTTTTATTTTATTTTTATTTATAGATGGCCTCCCTTCTCACCTTATAGCCATCCTCTCACACCGATATGTATTATTTTTTTTAATAGAGAGAAAAAAAAGATAGAAAGTAAGACAACAAAACAACAATTATCCACAAAAAGAGCACAAGGCAAACACACCCAACCTCCGTCCGCAATCCTGCAAAGCACATGGCAGAACACAGCAACGAAACATACATGCATAAAGACTAATAATATTCATGACCTTGCAGTAGATTTCTATAAATACACATACCCATACCTACAAATATATATATATATATATATATATACAGTATTATGAGAAATGAGTGAGATCTTGGCTGCTAAAAATAACTCCTGTCCACAAACTAGACACTGTCTAACTGAGGTACAGCAAAACAAACGTGGTTTAAAATGTGTTTGTAACATAGGATGAACAGTGTAGTGGGCATGACCATGCCCGTTCTGATACTTGAACTGTCCCAGTGACACCTTTTCACTGATACTCTCAGAAAAAGGACATTAACACTATTTTATTACATTATTTTGAATCAAAACACAATAAGTCATAAGAGACTCTCTTATTCCTCTTTTTGTGTTAATGAATAACCTTGTGTTACTTGTATAAGCATTATTGAATTCAATGTTTGTTAAGTCAAAGACTGTTTAATTCAAACTGTTTAATTCAAGTTGGAAATCCAATGTTATTTCAAAATAATGATCACTTCTTCATATGATGAATCAAACGGTGAAAGTGAATTAATATGTCAGACTGAACTCGATCAGTTTTGTTAGAAGTTAGAATGCAGTTTCAATCAGTTGTTTTATGAAGCTGGCTCCAGTCAATCTGTTTCTCTCTCTTCATTCTAAACAACTTCTTCTCTGTTCTAAAAGCGAGAGCGTCCTGTGCTCCAGCATCAACGTGTGGCATGGAGGCTGCACAGTTGCAGAGAGAAAAGCTCTACAGAGAGTGGTGAAGGCTGCACAGAAGTCTGTGGGAGTCAGTCTCCCCACCATCACAGACATTTACACCTCCAGATGCAGAAAAAGAGCCACCTGCATCATGAAAGACCTCACTCACCCAGCACACTCACTCTTTGCACCACTCCCCTCGGGACGGAGGTTGAGGAGCATCAAATGTAGAACCACTAGACTGAGAAACAGCTTCTACCCTGAGGCTGTCAGACTCATGAATAAATAAATAATAAGAATAAACACTGCAAAATGTCACATCATACTGATACTGATCTGTTTCTTGTTGCTGCGTTCATCTGTGACCATCTGCTCATGTTCGTGCTGCTGTTTATAATGATGTTTTTCTACTACATTAGGGCTTAGTGTATTACTAGCTGATGTCTCTCTTAGTTAATCCTAGATGTTATTATTGTTTTTCTCTTGCATTTGTTGTTGGATGTAACTGGGACCCTGTGTACATAATCTCGTTTTCAACACATGTACTACATGCGGTGCAAATGACAATAAATTCTCTCTGACTCTGACTCTGACTCTGACTCTGACTCTAAAAACTGATATCCGAGTGACCTTCATCCCACTGGTTCGTTTGGACCAATGGGGAAGCAACAAGTCACTGATCACAGATCCTTCCTTAAAGTTCTAAGCTTTTGCTGGAACTGACGGAGTTTGCTGAGGACCTACAACAGTAATTTTGTCTCCGTGCTTCAAAACCCAGAACTAAGATGAGGATAACCCATTTTTGTTAATGACCATGACGTTAGAGTCACTTACTCTTTTGTATCAGACCGTACTTTTCTAAAGTTCAAACTGATAAACATTAGTTCTGAGGGGGTGGCCACAAGCACACAGTTTGTTAGACTCAGACATTTTCTTCTGGTTTAACACCATTTACAGTAATAACAAACCTCTTCTCTGGTTTCTCAGGAGAGTCCTGTGGCCGTTCAGGTGGAGGTAGAGCCCACGTTCGTGGCCGTGGGACCGCACCACGTGGCAGTAGGGATGAACAACAGAGCCTGGTTCTACGGTAGATTAAAACAAAAACGTGTGTGTAAATTATCTTTATGACTCGGATAAAAATCTTGTTATTTCCCTCAGGTGTGAAGAAGATAAAGGACGTTGAATATCTGGGGACCGTAGCCAGCATGTGTCTGAACGCAGACTACGCTGCAGCTCTGTTTGAAGGGAAGGTGCAGCTGCACATGGTGAGTCCTTCTCCTCCTTTAACTAGCTAAACGATGATTCTTTAACCAGCTCGGCTTGGTGTTTAGATTGACGGGAAAGGTACGGAGGACGGGAAGGAGATGAAGCTTTTCCCTGATGACGACAGGAAGGAGCGGATCGTTTGTCACGCTCTAACCTCTGACTTCCTGTACTACGGCACTGATGTAAGGGTAACCTCGTCTTCGTCGCTCTTCGTTCTGCTTGTTGTCGTTCAGTTTCTTAATCACAGAACAACATAACCCTTACTTTAAGTCACTAAAGTTCAGATCTTTTGAAGTTGTGTTCTGTGGAGGATCTGTGGACACATAATGCTTGTCCTGTTGTAGATAACTCTTACAAGCTCAGTTTGGTAAAATAAAGTTTAAATCTGACCCGACTGACGAGCTAACGGCTAGTCTGAGCCAGGTCATGATTAAAGTGGAACGCTGTCGTCTCGCAACAGTTTCATCTCAAACATTTTGAAGCAGTTCATGCAGAAGCTGTTGTCTAAACCTTTACACTTAAATATAACTTTCTGGTTATTTTCCAGCACAGTAAGCGGCAGCAGCCTAGCTGTAGCACTTCTGGTGCAGCCTGGGCCACTTCAAACAAGAGTGTCGTAAAATTTCTGCTGGAATAACAGTGTAATGCGAACTTGACCGCAGTGTAAATGTTTATAATGGTTTGAATGAGCTGCTATGAAATGTTTTTTGTTTTTTAAGTCTACTTGGTTTGCTCTGCTCGGACCTCTTTTACTTTGTAACTCCACACTTAACTCTGTTTGTCCAACGAGTTTTCCTACAACAGGTAAGATAATAACTGTTCACAACCTTTCCACAGAACTCAACTGTAAAAAATCTGAAGTATCTCTTTAAAACCACACAATAGTTTATTCACCATTGTTTAATTAAATCTCCTCGCTCGCTCCGACTCTTTATTTCTTCTGATTCTGTCTGCTTTTCTCCTCATGCTAGTTTGTTCTGGTCTCAGGCGGGCAGTGTGGTGAGCGTCTTGTTGGAGGACTGGGAGACGGTGAACAGCTACAGCCACCCGGTCGGGGTCAGAAAGGTGTTCCCTGACCCAAACGGCACCTGGGTCGTCTTCATCGACGACAAAAACGGCGGCTTCCTGTTCTCCCCTGCCAATGTCAGCACATAAACATATTTCACTTCTGCACACACAAACATGTTCAAATGAAAAACAAGAATGTAGAAACCGTACGTTTGGATTCAAACTGGTCTAAAACTCTGTTTCCAGACAGCAGTCGCCTGCTTTGAGCTCCCCAACTTCTCTCCCACCATCACAGGAGTGCTGTGGGACAACTGGCACGCAGACCAAGGAGTGTTTGTGGCTTTTGATGAAGATAAAGTCTACACTTACGCCCTGCATAAAACTACGATCTATGGTAGGAAGATGACGCGTGGTAAAACACCCTCAGTGGTGATGTCAGCGCCATGTTCATCCTACTGGAGATGATGCTGTCAGCATGTTCTTCTTCGTGGTCTTTAATTGGGTTGTCGCTCTGCTCAGGTCCCCGGGTGGTGTTGGTGGGGAGCACCGCACTCCCGTTTTCCCAGAGGCCTTTGCTCTTGTATAACGGCGAGCTGACCTGTCAGACGACAAGTGGCAAGACGAGCGAAGTGCCTCTGAGCACGCACTCGTTCCTCAGACGCTCGGCGGGCGCGTGGACCGGGTCAGCGGCAGAACTCAGTGGGCAGCTCGGCCAGGCTCTCCTGCTCAAACGGTCGGACATCCTGTTAATGTGACTCATGCTGGTGTGGAAAGATTTGATCTGTTTTGATAAGAACATGTTTTTCAGGCTTATAATGTTAAAATAATACAATAAAGAAAGAAAAATAAGATGTAGAGAATGATGTTGTTCTACTGTAATGTGCAGAATAGCTTTCCTGTACCAGTCCTGCACCAGAACCAAAGCAGATAAATGAAAAAACATCTGTCTGCATCTGCTGCTGGAAAGCCAAGGTGCAAATAAATAAATAAAACCTGAATTCTGACCTTTTTGTCTCAGAATTCAGGAGAAATAAATCTGTGCCTGGTGCTACGTAGGGTTCTCTGTCAGCTGCATCAGGGAACATAATGAAATAATTTCCAGGGCTACAACCTAACAAGACAACATCGTCTTTGTGTCCAGGTTCCACGAGGCGTGGGACCTGTGCCAGTCTGCGGGCGGAGGCGCAGACTGGGCTGAATTAGGTAAAGCCTGTCTGGTCCACATGGAGGTGGAACTGGCTGTTCAGGTCCACCGCATGAGCGGCAACGTGGCTGTGGTCCTGTCGCTGCAGGACATTCAGGTTTTAGCAACGACACGACTTTTATTTGTTATTTTTTAACACTTCATATATCAGCCTGACTGAGCCTTCTTTTCCAACGCTCCCCTGACCTTTCTGTTATGTTTGACTCTTTTTAGGGCATAGAGGATAAGAATTTACTGGCAGGACATTTGGCCATGTTTCTGGAGGAATACAACCTGGCCCAGGACCTTTACCTGTCTTCAAGCTGCCCGGTTGCTGCTCTGGAGGTGCGTTAGCATTTCTGTGTAAAACAGCGTTTTATCTGATGTCACACGTGAAAACGCTGTCTGTGTGGAGTAGATGAGACGAGACCTCCTGCAGTGGGACAGTGCTCTGTTGTTGGCCAAAAGGCTCGCAGAGGACCAGATTCCCTTCATATCTAAAGAGTATGCCGTCCATCTGGAGTTTATGTAAGCACACACACACATCACACACGGTTTGCACCATTTACAGGACCTGTCCAGTCTGATCGCTCTCTTTCGTTCCTTGTGCAGTGGGGATTATGTCAACGCACTGGCAAATTATGAGAAAGGCGTGACGCTCAACCCTGAAGTGAGTGTCGGCTCAGAACAGTAACGTTTTCTTTACTAATGATGCTGAGGGCTAAAACCTCTGAGGTCCACTGCTGCACACATATTCAATGTGCTTTAAACTTTGTCACTTTAAAACTTTTCTCAGGCTTCAAAACACATTTTGTGTTACAACTGCAAACTTGACTCCCTTCCCTCCAACGCAGGCTTGTTAATCCAGCTGGAATAAACAGTGATAAATGTCAATGCCAGAAACTTTCATTTTATTTTATAGATATACTTTTTACAATTTTATACTACTATGCAAAAAACTCAGGACAGTATTACACTTTTGTTATTTCATTTTATGCTTATGTTTATTAAATGTTTAGTGTTTTAGTGTTGGTGTAACTTTTCATACTTTCATACTACGTACTACTATGCAAAAACTACTATGCAAAAACTCAGGACAGTATTACACTTTTATTATTTCATTTTATGCTTATGTTTATTAAATGTTTTAGTGTTTTAGTGTTTAAATGTTTACTGTTGCACCGAGGGACAGAGAGAAATGCAATTTCAATCCTGTGTATGTCCTGTACATATTGCAGTTTTGACAATAAAGTTGACTTTAACTTTGACTAAATGAGAGAAATGTTGCTTGATTCACAATGTTTACAGTGTAAATAACACATCCACACAGCTCAATTTAATTTAGTCTGTCATGTTGTCACTCTAAAAGCAAGATGTTCGGCCTGTTCCTCCATGAACTTTTACTTAAATTAACCTCAAAGTTCATTGTCAGGATACCACCTCACCTCTGAGTGTAACACTTAGAAAACATAATAAAGTCGTTGTAGGATTTTATTTAGAAATGTCTGTAAGATGCAAATTTATTGACTATTAATAAACTGTTATAATTTTTATTTTATATTAATTTAGTTTAACTTGTTTTATTTAGTGACAAACTAATTGAAACCATTAACTTTCAGAGCAGCTTAACATAAAATATTACTTTTACACAGTAAATATGTCTCATCGTTGAAAAGGTCACTTAAAATCTGTCTCCTGTCCAACGTTAGTCTTGTTTGTTATAGTTGCTTTTATTAAACGTGCTTTTATTATTTATTGGGCAGCACGGTGGCACAACTGGTAGAGCTGCTGCCTCTCAGCGAGAAGGTTGCCGGTTCAAATCCCGGTCCGGGGCCTTTCTGGGTGGAGTTTGCATGTTCTCCCCGTGCATGCGTGGGTTTCCTCCGGGTACTCCGGTTTCCTCCCACAGACCAAAAAACATGCTTGTTAGGCTGATTGGTGACTCTAAATTGACCCTAGGTGTGAGTGTGAGAGTGGATGGTTGTTTGGTGTGAGTGAGACAGGTCCCTCTTGTAAATGAGTCCCCGTGACTCAACGAGGCTAGCCTGTATAAATAAAGGTTGAATGAATGAATTAAAAGAAAAGTTGGTCAATTTCAGGTTTACTGCCTTTTAGTCTAATTATTATTATTTTTTGCTGTTGCTATTTTTAAAACAAAGTTTCTTAAAGTAAGGAGAAACGGTCTCTCTGACGTCCTCGTCGTTCTGTGCAGTTCCAGGAGCACGACGAGGCGTGCCAGGCAGGTGTGGCCAGGATGTCCATCAGGATGGGGAACATTCGGAGAGGAGCTGCTCAGGCTGTTCAGCACCCGAGCAAAGTCCTCAAGAAGGAATGTGGAGCCATTCTGGAGAGCATGAAGGTAGAGTCCCTGTTCGGCAGACTGGTGAGGAGGTTCTGTCCAGTCACCAGAACAACTCTCCTGGTTCCAAAGAACTGTAGCAAAACGATGCTACGTCTCATGAAATCTGTTTCTGCAGCAATTCCCTGAAGCTGCTCAGCTCTATGAAAAAGGCCAGTATTACGACAAAGCTGCGTCGGTTTACATCCGCTGCAAGAACTGGTGAGGCCAGCAGCTCCTATTATTACAACTGGGACCAGTTCTGTCCTTTTCTATTTAACCCCACTGTTTGATTCGTCCATTTTTCAGGACAAAAGTGGGAGAGCTGCTCCCAAACGTCTCCTCTTCTATTTAACCCCACTGTTTGATTCGTCCATTTTTCAGGACAAAAGTGGGAGAGCTGCTCCCAAACGTCTCCTCTTCAAAGATCCGCCTGCAGTTTGCAAAGGCCAAGGAGGCGGACGGCAAGTAGGAGCTCTTTTCTGAGATTTGTTTTGTTAACTAGACGAGTTTACCATATGTTAAAACGGTCTGAGTGCTGAGTACTCTGTGTCAGGTTTAAGGAGGCAGCTCAGGCCTATGAGAGCGCTAAAGACTGGGAGAACATGATCCGTGTGCTCCTGGATCACCTGAACAATCCAGAGGACGCCGTTCGAATCGTCAGGGAGACGCAGAGCGTCGATGGAGCAAAGATGGTGGCCAGGTAGGACGACGCTCGCAGCTCTCTGCTGCTGAGGTTCGACCATCAGAGTAAAACAAAAAACTTTTAAAATGCTTCTTCCAATTAGTATTCATAGCTTGTATAAGGGATAAACAAATGGGTATTTACTGGATGCTTGAACTTGTTGCATTTGTTTCTGGTCCTGAATCAAAATGTTAAAGAGAAACATCCAAGATCAAATAAAATACACATTAAACTTTAGATCAGGTAAACTGGGGTGTCCTACTAGTTTGTTTCATACAGAGTAAACTACTTCAGTTTGGGTACTTGCTGATACTGAGTACTGATACAGAGTTGGTACTTAAACATTACGTAATGACTTTAGAAGCACGTTTCTTTTATGAAGAACTCAGCAGTGTGATGTCTTAAAGGGGACCAAATGTAGGATATATAATTTTTTGTGATGTATCTGTGTGCTATCCAGACCATTTTCAGTCAATTTTATACACAAAATAATGATTAGATAATAAAATATCCCCTTTCTAATTCTGCCAAATTTCACTTCCGTTCAAAACAGGCTGTTTATGATAATGAGCTCGGAAGTGCACGCCCGTCAAAACTCTGTCTCCGCCCTCTGTAACTGCCAGTATCTCAAATCTGTTGTTGTTTTAAAATTAGCCTTTTTTTATTACTCGTTTGACTTACTGTTAGTGCTAGCTTAAAAAATAACTTACCGAAAGCTGTTTGTGTGCGCCGCCATTAGCTGCTCCTTTTTATCATGCCCTCCCGAATCCGAGCTCTTCCTCCTCCTTCGGTAACAAACAGCCCGCGTAGCTCCTGCTAGTTGCATGCAGCGCTTTGGTCCACGGCTGCACATCCAATCCAGACAAACGCAAAGAGTGTTTCCAGTTAATTTGTCCATATGAGGCAACCTAACCTCTGACCGGACCGGACCCACACTGTCCTCAAAAGCCAGCAGCTAACTGCAGCCCGATCTCTCCGGAAAAAAAAAAAAAAAAAGATGCCGCGACCGGGAAGCGAACCCGTGTCCTTCGGATAACGAGTCCAATTCACTACCTCTAGACCAACCGGGCAGTTATGCAAAAAGCAGTCTTTCATCGTATAAGAAACAATCACAACCACCTACATTTAGAACGCTGAAGTTTTGATTAGATTTTGATGAAGTGAAAGGTATTCTTAAAATAAATAAGTTGCTAATCTGAAAATATATCGATCAGTGGTGCTTGATGGTACAGACTGTCGTCCCGCGAGTAAGTGTGTGTGTGTGCACAGTTTTCTGCCGGCTGCGCGTTGGGAGCGATATTACACTAAAAATTGAACTAAAACGTAAAAATAACAATTATAAAGTATTATTATGTCGATGTATATATCTAGTTTCACCCCGATTTCTCCGAAACAAAAGGCTTTAAATAAAAAGGGGGGAAAAAAAACGATGCCGTTGACAGGACGCGAACTCTAGTCTCCTGCGTGCCGCTCAAGTGTCGTAACCGCTCGACCAAACTGACAGTTGTGCAAGAGCAGTCCTCCATCATATAAGAAACAAGTCCAAACCGCGAGAGTGTGTGTGCACAGTTTCAACGAGACAGAGTTCATTCAAACAAGGTAATAAAACATTCTGGTTTTACTCAAGATGTGCTGCTGGCTGGAGCAGGGCTGAGCCCATAGCCCCCCCGGGGGCTAAATAAATGAATAAATAAATAAATGACCGCCAGGTCAGTTCCTAAACTGCTCGGCAACCGTGACGTCTTTTATACTGAAGTGGGTTGAGCCGCACCAGGGGTTGCTAGGTGAGGGGCTGGACTCAGGTTTGGTGTGGGTTGTGGCTGCGGTTTGTGACGTCACAAACCGCAGGAAGTGCAATCGGAGTGTTTCTACCAAAGATAAATAAATATACTTATAGTAAATAAACCACTGGGTGCATTTTTTTGGCCTTAGGACTGTTTCTTTATGAAGTAAATACCCAAATTTGAGTAAAAAAACATTAAAAAGTGAATTTTGAATATGTGGTCCCCTTTAACATTACCTGAGTGTATCTTAAACTGTATCAAGACTATATATTTTTTACTTTTTGTCCTGGGTTTATTGCAACGTGAGAGAGAAAATGACATCATCAAGCATAAAAGTGGTATAGATCCTACGTATCGGGGCGTTTTTATATGTACAAGTACTAGTACTTAAGGCTAGAACTGGCTTCAACTGCTTACTACTCAGCTGGAGATTGTATTTAATTCTACCCTTGTTTCTTTTCTTATTGTTTGTTTGTCCTTCAGGTTCTTCCTGCGGCTGAACGACTACGGTTCAGCCATCCACTTCCTGGTTCTGTCTCAGTGCAACGATGAAGCCTTCCAGCTGGCTCAGCAGCACGGACAGATGGAGGTCTACGCAGACATCATCGGTCAGTCTGGACGTCCAGAAATAAAACTAAATGACCTTGTGCACTTTGTATTTGTGCCTCAAGATGTTTCTTGTTGATGACACTCTAATCAAATGGCCTGAGGCGCTTATTTTTGTATCATTTCACGGCATGTGGGCGGGGTTGGACTCCTCAGGCTCTGAGGCGACACAGGAGGACTACCAGAGCATCGCTCTGTACTTCGAGGGAGAGAAGAAACACCTGCAGGCTGGCAGGTTTTTCCAGAAGTGTGGGCAGTACAGCAGAGTAAGAGACTGATTTACTCATCTGTCGTTTTTTATAACCCCCGTCGTTCATACAGCTTCCCTCCTTCTGTCCTCTCAGGCGCTAAAACATTTCCTCAAGTGTCCTAAATCGGAAGACAACCAGGCAATAGAGATGGCTATAGAGACGGTGAGAGGACGCTGACTTTATCTGGACAAAACAAAGTGAGCATTCACCTGAACAGTGTTTGTTGCACTCAGGTGGGACAGGCCAAGGACGAGTCTCTGACCAATCAGCTCATTGAATACCTGCTGGGGGAAAGTGATGGTATACCAAAGGTACATAATCGATTTGTTTTTATTTTATTGTTAATCGAGCCGGTGACAGTATACTTGTCTTTGTGTCTATAACTTGTTTTTTTCCACCAGTTTGAAACATCTGTGGTTCTGCCTCGATGGGAGGAAACGTGCCAAATTTAACCAAAGTTCAAAGGCTTTGATGCAAACATGGAAACAATCAGATAAAATTTGTTTGTGTATTTGTTGCTGACTTCCTCGTGTCAACTTTTAAAGGATGTTGTTAAACTGTCAGAGCTCAGAGTGTGTGTTAGGGATGACTTCCAGCTACTACTCCATCAGATTTTAGCCCGGTGTGTGTTAAAAGGGCTGTGTTAGTCATTGGTGTGTCTCGTGGCAGCAGGTGATAATTATTGAATATATTATTTACTACTATCTTTGATTGATGCATTTAGACTCCTGAAAGTTACAAGAGCTGATCATTTTCAACGTGTCACTTCCTCCCAGGAGGCCAAGTACTTGTTCCGCCTCTACATGGCCCTGCAGCAGTACAGTGAGGCCGCTCGCACCGCCATCATCATCGCCAGAGAGGAGCAGCTGGCAGGTCCCAACGCTCCGGCCAACCAGCACAGGAATAGAGCATCATGTGACCCATTAGTGAAATGACGTGTCTTGTGTGTTCCGCCCACAGGGAACTATCGTAACGCTCACGATGTGCTGTTCAGCATGTGCACGGAGCTGCAGGCTCAGAAGATTAAGGCCCCTGCAGAGCTGGCCAACAACCTGATGGTCCTGCACTCCTATCTTCTGGTCAAGGTGACAGATGTGTGGTCATCCTGCTGATCATGTTGTACATTTACTGGATTAGAAACCATCTGTGACTCACTGTTACTACGGTGTGGGTCTGACTTTACTAAACCCTCTCCTGAACAGATTTACAGCAGCAGTCAGACATTTAAACACACTCGTCGTGAGCGTTAAAGTTCATTTAAAGATTTATTTAAATTATTTTTTCCCCAAGGGTTACATTTACTTTAAATTATATATATATATGTATATGTATATATATATGTATATATA
>JBBPBX010045328.1:0-23492 GCA_038048925.1 Garcialebias charrua
TACATTAGCCAAACTAACAGCAGCCCGACTACCTGCATCGATCCCCACCGGTGGAGTGAGATGTGCTGCAACACGCCTTTATTGGCTGCTCTTCAGGCAGTGCAGCAACAGCCTGGCCTATCGTTGGCAATCTATTTGCGACACCTATTGGCACCCCGGCAGCTGGAGCGGCCCTGAGTAATGATGACTTAATAAATGGTGACACGTTGTTGGCGGTGGAATGGGTTGCCCATTGACGAGGAGCTTCCAGAGGCTTTCAGCACCTGATGGTAAAAATAGAGGGGGACATGATACACTCTGCTTATGAGGACACAGCAAATGGGAGGACAGGCGTCGGGCAGGTCTGGGTGTGTGGTCGGTGTCAATGTGCTGTTACTGATATCCTGGTGTATCTTCATTTTATATCACTGCACTAAAACCATAGATATACGGAAGGATCTGTGTTCGGATATTCCCGGAAATGGCCCGCAATGATCCTTAAAAAATCCCAAAATCTGGATACTTATCTTCGGCAGATCCAAAATAAATGTGGCTGTTATTCGTCAAGGGTCTGCCAAAGATAAGTATCCGGGTTTGGGGATTTTGGGATCTTTTAAGGATCATTGCGGTCCATTTCCGGGAATATCCGGAAATATAAGTATAAGTATATGTGAAGGATACGGAGATATACGACATCAGATACTTCCGTATATCTATGGTTTTAGTGCAGTGTATGTTGTTAATATTCTCTATGCCCGTTAGAGAAAATGATTACTGTAATATGACCTCTGATGCCCGTCTCACAAAGAACATTGGAAATGTTCCACCCTATACTTCGCACACACCGACCTTTGGCCTTTTTTAGTACTTTTCTGCAGACCACCCAGCTCACGTCCTAGATGACCCCGTATTTCCGAGGACAATGCCGCTGAGAATACCTCATGATAAATGCCGTCACTATAAGTGACACATGAAGTTCAAGGTACGAACAAACAGCGTTTTCTTCATAATGTGGGAGTTCCTCTTCCTATTCGCTTCCTGTTCCCAAACGCCACATCCCATTGCACGTTAGCAGGGGTCACACAGCAACCTCCTTAGTCAGCAAAGGAAACAAAAGGTCAGGAACGACAGGAAAAAGGATGGAGGAAGAGCAGTAGCTCATAGTGAGTTATGACATAGGTGCATTTCCTTAAGCATATCGGTAAAATGGTAAATAAGGTCTTAGAACTAGTCCACTGACAAGCATAGGAAGGATATTGGGATAAGATTGCTTTTGGAAGTCTTTATAAAGTTAAAATCAACCTAATTTCTTTATATTTCACTTCAAAGGAGCCATACTCTCTTGTGTCTTGTCTTATGAGACAGATCTGATTGGCAGGCTGTAGACTGAGGAAGTCCTCTGGATGGGACAAAACATTTTTCACTTAAAGAAACTGGTCCAGATTACATGATTTAACTTTTTTTGTTGTTATCTATCTGGATGATTGAGCTTACAACCCTTTTTTCTGAACCACTTTGGCCTTGGCTGTCCTCAGGCAGTTTCTATGAGTAGCAAGTTGGCCATCTGGCCTAAAACACTTGATTGTTGTACATGATGATTGATTGTTTTGGAAAGGTGTGTTTTGCACCTGTTAAAAACCTACTTTTGAGATTATAACAAAAGGTTGGCTTGAAACACAGCAGTGAAGGCTACCTATGGGACAGATCTGGTTGGCAGGCCGTAGACTGAGGGAGTTCTCTGGATGGGGGACGAAACGTTTCTCACTTAAAGAAACTGGTCCAGATGACAAGATTTAACATTTTGTTGTCCATACTCTCTTGTAAGTTCTTTTAAGTAGTTTACAGGCTTTCCGAAGGTCTTTCAACATTTATCATGGAACACTGGCTGCTTTAACAATAATTGTCATTCCAGGGTCATGCATTTAAAAGATGCACTAATAGAAAGCAGTGAATACATTTCCAAGTCCTACTCGTGTTTTATTGCAAAAGTGAGGTAAGAACCATTATGTAGGGAGATACCTGTAGGACACATAAATTCAGCGAAAAAGAGGCAGTTTACAGAATATAACCAAGAAACGTGTCAAACCATATAAAATAAAGTGTCTGGCAGTTATGTGACACATTGACCTCTTTCTAAAGCTTTGTGATTATTAATGGTTTAAGATCGGCCCCTTATGTTGCCATCTGTCCAGTCGAGTGTTGACACCTGTTTCTGCTCTTGCGTGCTCACTTTTACTCTCCAAACAAAGCTGTGGTACCATTAAAAATCCATTCTAAAGCTCATTAACAATGCTTCCGCTACACCAGGGGAGCCTGGAACCTCGGTGGAGGGAAATGGGAGGCTTGCCTCCATTTCACCGCTTCTCAAAAGGTCAGGGGTCGACCTCCAGGTTTACAATGGGGTCAAGCAACCCCGTGGGGTGCACGGCAGAGCTTCTGCTATCTCTCTGTGAAGCCTCCCACCTACAGAACCGCAGTTCCACGTGCACACATCCAGTTTTCGCAGCCACTCAAGAAAAGGACGGGAATGAGAGCGTAAATAAACAACGTGGAACCACCGTGGTAAAGAAAACAGCACGCTGTAATGTATGTTGCATTTAGAACAGGATGAATGAGGCGAAGCTGGATGTGTTTGTTTGTTGCTGAAGCACGTACGTCCATTCATCTTCTGGTGACACAAACGTGTCCGTTGTTACTCATCTAATGACGACGGTACGAAAAACATTCCAACTCATTTACAGGAAGGGAGAAGATTTCACAAAACTGTTACACTCATTCATAAAATCTGATCATTTCCTGTTGAAACCCACTGCTGACGTTCATGCGAGGGAGGAGGATGTTTTATCCTGACATTATCTGCTCTGCACTTGTTGAGCAAGACTTGACCACAGCGGTGGCGCAATCTTCTCTTCCCTAAATGCAATGAGATAACGAGTTTTAAATGAGAGCAGCTATACAAAAGAACGACTGAGCAACTTTAACCGTGAGATGAAAGACTTGTTTGAGTCTATAGGAAGCTCATCGTGAAGCATCAGTGATGCAGAAAGGACCAATAGGTCTCTTAAAGCAAGAGGGGTGTGGACTAATCCAAGACTAGAAGGCATCCTTAAGATTGTATATAAATGCAAATGGAAAACATGCTACTTGTGAATAAAGGTTTGTTTGGGAGGGCTTGGAGGAGCTCATTATTCCCTCTATATGGGTAAATCTGGGAGCTTAAAGATTTCCCTCACCCCTCCGTCTTGTCTACACAAAGTCAAATTAAAAGGGGCCTCTGACAAAAAGCCTTAACATCTTAGGTTTAAAACTATATAAAAATACCCAATTAGGAAGATCTAAGATGAGACTAAACATTTTTGATGTGCCACGTCTGTTCAACTTTATATTATGTTTGACAAGATCCATTTCACTCTTTTCAAAAGTGTGGGAGTTTCTTATCACTTTAATAAATATGCCATGTAATGCAGGCATTAACGTGGAGAAGTTTGTAACATCAGCCAATATATTAACCTAAATTAGTTGTTTTTATATATTAATTAGCACTTTGAGATTTGTATTAATGAAAAGTGCGGTATAAATTGAATTTATTATTATTAATTGGTCACCAAACAAAACACTGGGATGCCTATTAAAAATAAATCTGCTGCATTTTATATTTTGAGTAGCTATTTTGACTATTTTATCTTCCATTTTAAACGGTAATTGTTTAACAATACAACATTATTTACAAGTTTTACGAAAACGGTTAGAAAAATGTAAAATCAGTGAAGACTGTTAAAAGTAACAGAATAAACAACATACTGTACTGTTGTCACGTTCACATAGTCTTATACTGTAGTTGTGTAAAAGATGGGTGTGAGCATTTAAACATCACAAGTTTAAACCTGTTGAACAGGTGGTATGGTAATCACAGTACTTGTCCATTCTTTAAAATATTATTTGTTTAATCTAGATTTACTACGTTTAACTTAAACTCTTTGTATCCACTGTAAGTCTGTGCCTCCGAGAGGGGAGGCTGCAGACTGTGATCAAGACTAAATCCAAGGATTCAAGCCTTTTTTTTTTTTTTTTGATTTGGTTCAGAGTTTTTAAAAAAATCCCGATAATGCATCTCATAATTCTAAAACAAACAGTACCTATGTTTAGTTAAATGTGTTTGAAGGAAATGTGCAAAATTACAGGTGATCACATTAAAGGTTCAGTATGTAACTTTTCTAACAACATATTTTTAACATATTTCTTCACTCTGTCACTACCTCCTGACATACTGATTTTAGACAAGTAATCTCTGAAAAAAACTATTGTCCCCTTGCTTCTCTAAAAGCATTTCTAAAAAGCCACAGTGACCCACCGTTAACCAGCCAATAAAAACAGATTTTGTAACCAGCCAATAAAAACAGAGCTTGAATTTGAATTTCAGCAGAGCTAGGGCAAGAGCAAGCCTCAGAGCCATATATGGCTCTGAGGGGGAGGGACCAGAAACGTGTCTCTGTTCAAAATTTTCCTAAGTTCCAGCGTGTTCCAGAAATTACATACTGAACCTTGTGCCTGCAAATCCTTTAATATATTAGAAAGAAGTGCCTGTCTAGTGTGGATTGGTGCTTGTCACTGTAGTAGTAGTGACTTTTTTGGCATATATGTTTGATTTTGTATACAAAAAGTTTAAGATGAAATTTTTATGCTTTTTTAAATGTCTTATTAATTTTTATTTTATAAATTTATTCATTTCAAATTTAAAAGAACACAAAAAAACTATTTACAACACCACGTAAGTAAAATAAAACCACACAATACATGAAATGAAAGCAAGCAATGATAGCATTCACTGAATAAGTCCATATCACTGGTCACATCACATGCCAAAGTTTGCAAAAAGGGCTTAAACGAGCTGTTAGTGCTAAGGCTGTGTTGGGTATAGCTCTCAGCTTCTACCACGCCAAACTTCAGCTCAGTACTTGCAAATATCACTGAATTTTAATCATTTTGGCTGTGGTGACCATCTTGAATCAACTTGATTCTAAAGCTGGAATGTTCCATAAGAAAAGAAGAAATTTGCTCTCGCTCATGTCATTGCGAGATGTTCTTTTCCACGTTAACGTTTCATACTCATTGAAAGCGCAGAAGCTCCTCCCTCCTTCCCACAGCACAAGACTGAATTTCGTCCCCGCGAGGGTCTCCACTTTTCCATCCCTGTACAGATTTTTGCTTCTCTTAACATGAGCAGACATTTTTATTCTACAAAGACAGTCCACACCGTTTAGCATTCACAAATATGTCATGAAAAGCTGGGAGGTGCACAAAGAGCAAATGTAGGGAGCGTGTCCCTATGCTGTCCAACCGAGGCGTCCTCCTCCCTAAGAGGCTAGCACAGCCACGGAGTGCCACATTTGTCTCCGCACAAAAGTTGTGCTCTTCTGTCCATGATTCAACACTAACTTTATAGAATTTGCTGGAACAGTTCTAAGACGGCTGTATTTTTAACATCCTTGGCCAGATGATGCTCAGAGGAGCATTTGAAGTGAAATGACACAAGTGCAGTTCCCCGATTTTCTGCATTACATTCTGACTAATCACACACTAGCACAGAATTCAGAATAATTCAGAACTGAATTCAAAACAATGGAATTTGCAAAAATACAAACCTGGTTTAAATTAAACAAGCTATCACTGAATCTTGGAAAAACCAATTACCGTATTTTCCGGTGTATAGGTCGCACCTTTTTATGGTTTTTTTCAAGGCCTGCGACCTATACTCAGGTGCGACCTATATATGGCTTGTTATCACTTTCGGTGAAACAAATTTTTAAATCCAGCTCATTTCACAATTACGTTCATTTATTAAGGAAAAGTTCAGCTCAGACATATATTTGCTATAATTTTTATCAAACAAATAATTGTTTTTAAGTGTTAATCTTCTTAAAAGCCTTGCTGTGCGCTCCTGTGGCAGACATTTGCAGCAGAGCTAAACGTAGGTGCGACCTATACACCAGTGCGACCTATCTAGGGATTTTTCCAATCTATTGGTGATAATTGGACAATGCGACCTATACACAGGTGCAACCTATACACCAGAAAATACTGTACATGTTATTTAGTAATACAAAAAAGAATATGGATTTTTTTTTTCTAAAAATTGATGGTGTGGAAGTCGAGAGAGTAAATGAGGTGAAGTTTTTGGGTGTGATAATTGATGACAAACTGTCGTGGAAACAGCACATCACTTCGGTAAAAATTAAGTTAGCCAGATCTACTGCGGTACTGTATAAAGTTAAAGATTTTTTGAATGAGACAGCTTTGCATTTGTTATATAATACCATTTTTGTTCCACATTTAATTTATTGTGTTGAAGTTTGGGGGAAGGCATTTAAAACTATAACAAAGCCTGTTTTTATTTTACAGAAAAGAGCTGTGAGAATTATTTTAGGAAAACCTTATTGTCATCCATCTAATATATTATTTAACCAACTTAAGTTATTGAAATTTTATGATTTGGTGGATTATAATATTTCATTAGTTATGTATAAAGCTCAAAACAACTTACTGCCTCCAAACGTTCAAAAGTTTTTTGTCAAAAGAAGGTCTTGTTATAGTCTTAAGGGAACTGAGATTTTTGCAAAACCTCAGTATAGGACCAGTTTGAAGGGTCGGACTGTTTCGATACAGGGAATTGATTTATGGAACAATTTAGAAAACAATGTTAAATATGCTAAATCTATGCTTGTGTTTAAAAAAAGATCAAATCTAAGTTGTTAACAAAATACGAAAATATTTAGTTAAATCGATTCTATTAGTAATTATTTCGTTTTAAAAAATGAAGTTTTTTTGTTCAATTACTTGAAAAACATTGCCTTAGTTAATTGTTTGGATTGAGTTTGCTTTTGTATTTTTTGTTTTTTGAAAAAAGAAAAAAAAGGGGCAGATACTATAAGATTATTTCTTCTCTCTGCCTCCTTTCATTTTATGTCTTTTATATTACACACTGTACTGTATGTTTAAACGTTGTTTTTATTGATGTAAAATGAATAAATTTAATAAAAAAATCTTACTTCTAACCTACAAAGCTCTCAACAGCCTCGCTCCATTTTATATTACAGATCTTATTGTTCCATATTTCCCTAATAGAGCATTTCACTCTCAAACTGCAGGTTTACATGTGGTTCCTACTCCTAGAGGTTCCAAGAGCAGAATGGGAGGAAGATCTTTCAGTTATCATTCATTTTTCATTCATTCAACCTTTATTTATACAGGCTAGCCTCGTTGAGTCATGGGGACTCATTTACAAGAGGAACCTGTCTCACTCACACCAAACAACCATCCACTCTCACACTCACACCTAGGGTCAATTTAGAGTCACCAATCAGCCTAACGTGCATGTTTTTGGTCTGTGGGAGGAAACCGGAGTACCCGGAGGAAACCCACGCATGCACGGGGAGAACATGCAAACTCCACCCAGAAAGGCCCCCGGACCGGGATTTGAACCGGCAACCTTCTCACTGAGAGGCAGCAGCTCTATCAGTTGTGCCACCGTGCTGCCCATCAGGCTCCTCTCTTGTGGAACCAACTTCCAGTTTCTGTCCGTAATGCTGACATATTGTCCAGTTTTAAGACTGGGATTAAGACTTTCCTTTTTGATCAATCCTATAATTAGAGTTGGTTTGTTACGCTGCTATAGGCTTAAACACAAAGCAGTCATCACCTAAATAGTGTTAAATTATTATTTTTTTAATATATGAATAATTATGTTAACTTATTTTTTATATACAATGTTTCTATTCAGTGCCCTGAGATGACTTCTGTTGTGACTTGGTGCTACATACTGTAAATAAACTTAACTGAATTGAAACTGAACATACTCGCATACTTCACTCCGCAGAGGTCCACATGTACCGGATTAGACTCAATCTTTGATCAATGATCAATTTTTAAGACCGTGCACGTGCACTCAGTGTCGCACAATAAACTGCGTGGCGACATACTGTTTTGTATGTGACACCTTCTTCTTCTTTCGGCTTTTCCCTCGTCAGGGGTCGCCACAGCGAGTCATCCTCCTCCACCTCACTCTGCCCTCTGCATCATCTGTCCTCACTCCAACTACAGTACCTTCATGTCCTCTCTAACTGCATCCATATATCTCCTCTGTGTCTTTTTCCTGACAGCTGCATTTCTAACATCCTTCTACCAATATACCCACTGTCCCTCCTCTGGACATGTCCAAACCATCTCAGTCTGGCCTCCCTAACTTTATCTCCCAGTTGTTCAACATGTGCTGTACCTCTGATGATCTCATTCCTGATCTTATCCATCCTTGTCACTCCTAAGGAGAACCTCAGCATCTTCATTTCTGCTACTTCCAGTTCTTTCTCCTGTCTTTTTGTCAATGACACTGTCTCCAGACCATACAACATAGCTGGTCTCACCACTGTCTTGTAAACTTTCCCTTTGACCTTTGCTGACACCTTTTTGTCACAAATCACTCCTGAAACTTTTCTCCATCCACTCCATCCTGCCTGGACTCTCTTTTTCACTTCTTTACAACATTCCCCATTTTCCCGGACAGTGGACCCCAAGTACTTGAAGTCCTGCACCTTTGTGACCTCTGATCCTTGTAGCCTCACTGTTCCACTGGCCTCCCTCTCATTCACACACATGTACTCTGTCTTACTACGGCTGACTTTCATTCCTCTTCTTTCAAGTGCATACCTCCACCTCTCTAAGTTCTCTTCCACCTGTTCCGTGTTTTGTATGCAACACCAATGTAGTAAATTCCCCTTCTTCATCCCTGGTCTGGTTTAATGGCCTTTTCTTTTGTTTTTTTGCCAAGAGGCAAGCGATCTCTTCCTCCTCGTCCATTGACGCCATGACTGAAATTGTGAAAAATTAAGGAATTTGTCATGAGCGAATTAAAATCAGACCCGGCGTGACTGTGGGAGGGTCTGGAGATTTCACAGTGAGCTGGTCTGATCTGTGGACCGCAGGGCCAGCGCTGCCTGTTATTTATGTATTTTTTAGAACTTTTTATTAAAAACATTCAAACACAGAACACTGCTGCTTCTGGGCTGCCAGCTGCCTCTACCCAGGACCACAGATAGGTCCTGTTTATTATTTTGGTGACCTGTCAATCAATCCAGTAGGCATGTCGCAAATGACCAATCAGCAACCTCAATTTGTCCCGAAGGTAAACGCCCCTTGCCTGCGGAGCTGGTTGCAGCCAGTCAGGGTGGATGCTCGAGCATGAAGTCTCAACCGTATGCAGACATTGCGCGCAGAGTCCACGCGGCTCATGGAGTACACACAGTCTGCCTAAGTATGTGAGACTTTAGACTACTGGAGGACAAACTGACCTCATTTCCTTAAATGAATTGTTAAAATTGAATAGTTTTCATTTGATACTATTTCTATCTTAACGTGTGATTCTCAACCTGTTATTGTGTATCTGTTCCTCCTTCCTGTTCATCTCAAACCCAGCTGCTCGAAGCAGATGGCCGCTTGTCCTGAGCCTGGTTCTACTAAAAAGTTATTCCTCATGAGGGAGTTTTTCCTTTCCACTGTTGTCTTCATGCTTGCTCAAGAGTTCTGCGATGGAGTTAAACTCAAAGCACTCTGCTCCTCGGATAAATAATGTTAACTTATTTAGTCATATGGATGTTTCTGTTCAGTGCCCTGAAATGACTTCTGTTGTGACTTGGCGCTATAAATAAACTCAATTGAATAGTTGGCATATACCCAAGAGAAAAAATTCTGCGTGGATCTTGTCGAGAGGATGCTCTCAGTTCACGCGAGAACAAAATGACGTAATTTTTGTTAAGCAACTCAAAGAGCAAGAGCAGATTTCTTCACTTCTCATGGCGTATGATTCAAGCATTGATGTTGATGCACATCCATTGAGTAACTGAAACCTTTGTTTAAACTAATGGTTTTAAAAATATGAAAAGATAAACCATCTGAGGAAACAATATGGAGCAGAAAGTATTAAAACATTCCACAAGTCCTAAATGTCATTCCCCCACCAAGTTTCATACATACTGTATGTCTGGCATAAACATCTACAAAGTATACCAACTAACATCATCTTTAAGCATAAACAGCTTGTATATTCATGTCACAAGATCCAAGAATGTGACCGTGATAAAGAATAAGCACTAAATTTTCCCAGCTCCTCCATAAATTTTTTTTCTGTCAGGGATAAATCCTCTCAGCGTTCTCTCTCTGTACAGCTTCGTGGCTGTCAGGGCAAGGAACAGTGACACAGCACTCCATCCCGCTCCTCTATTAAATATTTACACGCTTGTGAATCATATAAAACTAACCGCCTGTGCTCGCATTACTGCGCAGCGGAGAGTCAGATTTAATATGGCTCACATTCACTTCCAAGAATCTGTGTTAAATAAAGAGAGGTGCAGGAACAGATGGACAGAACACTGAATGTGTTTGGACTTTTTATTTTTATTGTTTTTGTCCCAAACTGAAGAATAAAACCTACATGTAGAAGCTGCTGTCATCACGCAAGAAACTGCTGACTTATTCATCAAATTACAAACAGCAAAGAGGACAGTGGTTCTGCTTTTATTCTGAATGCACTTCCATTTTTAAACAGAGCCATGATTCAAAATGCAACGACTGTGGATTTAACATCAATCAAGTTATCTTTTAGGGCTGGCAGATGCACATTAGTCATCCTTTAATTATTCCTCAGTGTTGTGCAGAGCTGTGCGACAAATGAATATTTAATTTCCTGCAATGCCATCCACTTTGACAAATTTTAATCAAGGAAAATTTAAGCTTCTAAGATTTATGGACACATTGCATGAGTTGTGAAATAATATTTTGTCACAGCCAGGAAATAGAAAGAAAGAAAGAAAGGTCATCAGAGACTCTACTTCCTCAGACGGCTGAGACGAGCCGGTCTGAGAAGCTCAGTCCTCACCTCGTTCTACAGGTGTGCAGTGGAGAGCGTCCTGTGCTCCAGCATCAACGTGTGGCATGGAGGCTGCACAGTTGCAGAGAGGAAAGCTCTACAAAGAGTGGTGAAGGCTGCACAGAAGTCTGTGGGAGTCAGTCTCCCCACCATCACAGACATTTACACCTCCAGATGCAGAAAAAGAGCCACCTGCATCATGAAAGACCTCACTCACCCAGCACACTCACTCTTTGCACCACTCCCCTCGGGACGGAGGTTGAGGAGCATCAAATGTAGAACCACTAGACTGAGGAACAGCTTCTACCCTGAGGCTGTCAGACTCATGAATAAATAAATAATAAGAATAAACACTGCAAAATGTCACATCATGCTGATGCTGATCTGTTTCTTGTTGCTGCGTTCATCTGTGACCATCTGCTCATGTTCGTGCTGCTGTTTATAATGATGTTTTTCTACTACATTAGGGCTTAGTGTATTACTAGCTGATGTCTCTCTTAGTTAATCCTAGATGTTATTATTGTTTTTCTCTTGCATTTGTTGTTGGATGTAACTGGGACCCTGTGTACATAATCTCGTTTTCAACACATGTACTACATGCGGTGCAAATGACAATAAATTCTCTCTGACTCTGACTCTGAAATGATCATTAGCTGCTTCTTTTGCAAAGATGAATACATTTTAATTACACTGTTTAAATTTATTAATTGTAAAATAAGACATGTTTGACTTTTCCTTAGTTGTAGAATAGATGTCTATGTAGGCCTGTCCCAATAACAAACTATGCTGGGCGATTAATTGTCTCAGAAATTATTGGGATGAATGATAATATTGTTTGAAATTTGACAAAAATGAGAAATTATTGTCAAATTTAAAAATAAATTCTCTTTAAACCTGCTGCCACTTGGTGCTATTTTCCAGAAACACAACATACATTTTCACTTCTACGCCAATGACTGTCAAATTTACTTCCCCCTAAGGCACAATGGTACATGCTCTATTCAACCTCTGCTCGACTGCCTGGCTGACATCAGGGACTGGATGGCTTTAAATGTCTTAAGTTTCACTGAAAAGAAGTCTGAAGCCATGTTGTTCCCTCCCAACGACACGATCACGAACCACTGCATCAACCTTTCTGCTCTAGCCCTGTCAGAAAAACAAAGAGTCACAAATCTGGAAGTGATAATGGACCCTTCGGTAAGGATGGCTCCCTCTGTTGGTCCGTCCCCATCCCTACACCTTCTGGTTTCCCTGTTTATGTGTCCATATGTTTGGTTCCCTCTGTTGGTCAGTCCCCATCCCTACATCTTCTGGTTTCCCTGTCTATGTGTCCAGGTGTTTATGATTTATCTTAATTACTGTGTGTGTGTATATATAAGTCAGCTCCTGTGTGTTGTTCATTGTCGCGTCATCGTTGGGTCTTCCCTGATGTCTCCTGTGTTCCTGTCTCATGAGTGAGTTTGTTGCACAGTCAGCTCTTTGGTTTATTATCATTAAATATATATTTTTGTACTCCTGGCTTCCTGTGAGTTCTTGTCTGCACCACTGGGTTCTGTCCTGCCTGTAAATCCTGACAGCATGACGCGACCATATAAGAACCCAGCAGACATGAACTTCCTGTCCAGGCTGTCTGAGAAGAATTATCAGCAGCTTTGTGCAACCACCCGGACAGCCACCTCCTGTGACCTGTGGGAGAGGTGGGTAGCCACAAACAACATGTTAGATGAATATATCCGTTTACCTGGACTGTTTGAAGCAACCGGTATGGAGGATTTCCTGGACGAGGTGCTGGCAGAAAAGAAGTGGTTGGGGCCACTCATCCGATCCGGTGCTGTCCGTCCTAGTCCTCCACCCACACAGAACTCTGTTGTTCATTCAGACCTGGACTTTCTGCTCATGACTCCTGGGATCCTCGCAGCTGTAGCCCCTGCAGTCGCTCCCAGGCCTACTGCAGTCTCTGTAGTTTCTCCATCTCCTTCAGCCTCTGTGCCAACCACACAGTATGAGGATCCAACCCGTTCAGAACCCATAGTCCCAGATCACACCTGTTCAGACCTCATAGACACTGATCCAGCCTGTTTTTCTCCGTCTTCACACTCTGCTTCTTTCTCTCCTCCCGATCCTGGACCTGAACCACGTTGCCGCCTACGTTGGAGAGGTCGACGACAGAGGGGTTCCATAGACTCTGTCCCTGAGCCTGCAACCGGTCCTGAACCTGCAACCGGTCCTGAGCCTGCAGCCGGTCCTGAGCCTGTACCTCCAACGTCTACAGAGGATGCTGTTCCTCCGGCGTCTACAGAGGACGCTGTTCCTCCGGCGTCTACAGAGGACGCTATTCCTCCGGCGTCTACAGAGGGCGCTGTTCCTCCGGCTTCTACAGAGGGCGCTGTTCCTCCAGCTTCTACAGTTACGCCAGCGCCCACACTGGCTCCCACGCCAGCACCTAGGTTGGGACTTCGTTCCTCGACGGCCACAGACTCAACGGCTGCAGTTGACTCACCGGCACCCGACACCTCATCGCTGGCGCCCGACTCCTCTTCATCCGCGCCCGACTCTTGTTCATCGGCACCCGACTCCTCATTTCTGGCGTCTCTAGAGGGCGTCTTCCACGTTTCTGGTTCCAAGGGGTCCCTGGAGGGAGCCCCTCACGTATACTGTTCCGGGAGGGTCCTGGAGGACGCCTCCCACGTTTCCTGCTCCAGGAGGGTCCTGGAGGATGCCTCCCACTCTTCTGGTTCCGAGGGGTCCCTGGAGGGAGCCCCTCACGTATCCTGTTCCGGGAGGGTCTTGGAGGACGCCTCCCACGTTTCCTGCTCTAGGAGGGTCCTAGAGGACGCCTCCCATGCTTCCTGTTCCGAGGGGTCCCTGGAGGGAGCCCCTCACGTTTCTTGTCCCTAGAGGACGTCTCCCACATTTCCTGCTCCGGGAGAGTCCTGGAGGACACCTCCCACGCTTCCTGTTCCGGGAGGGCCCTGGAAGGCACCTCTTACACTTCTAGTTCTGGGTGGGTCCTGGATAGTGCCACCCACGTCTTCTGCTGTCTTGAGGCCTCGTCGCCATCTGAAGCTCCCAGTGATGGACGGCCTCCCGACCCGTTGCCCGACTGGTCTCTGCTTGATGGACGGCCTCCCGACCACCCGCCTGACCAACCTCTGCCTGCTGGACCGCCTGACCGTCCGCTGCCTGCTTGATCTCCTCCCGGCCGCCCGCTTGACCGAGTACCCCTCTGTGTTACCTGTTTGTGTGGTTCCCAGGTTTTGGTTCTGTCTGTTTGTAGCCCTTGTGTTCTCCCTTGAGCCCTCCATCCTTACGGTTCCCTTTGTCCGCCCACCCAAGTCGTTTTGGGGATGCCAAGGGGCGTCTTTGAGGGGGTACTGTAAGGATGGCTCCCTCTGTTGGTCAGTCCCCATCCCTACACCTTCTGGTTTCCCTGTTTATGTGTCCATATGTTTGGCTCCCTCTGTTGGTCAGTCCCCATCCCTACACCTTCTGGTTTCCCTGTCTGTGTCCAGGTGTTTATGATTTATCTTAATTACTGTGTGTATATAAGTCAGCTCCTATGTGTTGTTCATTGTCGCGTCATCGTTGGATCTTCCCTGATGTCTCATGAGTAAGTTTGCTGCACAGTCAGCTCTTTGGTTTATTATCATTAAATATATATTTTTGTACTCCTGCCTTCCTGTGAGTTCATTATCATTAAATATATATTTTTGTACTCCTGGCTTCCTGTGAGTTCTTGTCTGAACCACTGGGTTCTGTCCTGCCTGTAAATCCTAACACCTTCCATGAAACTCAACAGTCATGTAAACATGATGGTTAAATCCTGTTTTTTTCCAGCTGAGGCAACTGTCTAAGCTGAAGCCCATATTGTTGATGTATTGATGTTCAAGATGGCGGCGCGTGCAAACGCCGCGGCTTCTCTCTCTCCCAGCAACAGGGTGCTTTCGTCTGTTTTGTCCTACACGCCGCAATTTGCCGGCACGTCTTCATCTTGTCTACGTGTTCAAGAACGCAAGTTTAGCCGTGAATTCCTGCTTGATGTCGGAAAAACCGCTGTAATGATATAGGACTTATTAGTCAGTTTACTGACTTACCTATATTTAGACGCGCAGGTCTGAGCAGACATTATCTGCACAAACATGCCACCAATTCGCGAGTTCTTCCTTTTTCCGATACTAAATTGCTTTTACTGTAATTAGGGAAAATGTAATTTCACGAGAGACTTCAACTTATGTTGGTCTACTCAGAAAATAGACCTTTTATTGAAACTATCACAAAAATTACATTAAACATTTGTATCGATATTAGCTCTGATTTAATAACTACGTTGACAAGAATTCAAATTAAAACAAACAGACAATTAGGAACTTAAACTGTTGGTACATTTACTTGACAGATTAATAGCTTATGAAAAATAAGAAATAGGAGGAAGAAGATGAAAGCTAAGTTAACTGAAATTGATTATTTTGAACCAGACTGGGTGACACCTTTTTCCCCACACGAGCAGCTGCTGGGCTCCCGCACGTTCAAGCACACCACGACCCGTTACCTGTTGACGGTTCGTCTCTTGGAGATAAGAGTGGAGAAGTGTCTGGACACACACGTGGATGAGTTTGTCCACCGGCCGTCCAGTTGGGACTTCAGCGTGTGTGGCTGATTCACGATACGAGGAACTCGCCTCCCTCGGCAGGAAACAACGGTCAAGCGCACAGACTGATTTTCAAAATAAAACTTCAGAAAACAAATTCTTCCAGAAGATGAGTGAGTGAGTTACAGTAAGCTTTACTGTAACCAGCTGAAACGTGGGTCGAGTTGACACATTGACCGGAACGTCTCTAGCTTTCCAGAGGAGAGAAGCAGGTTGAGACTTAGTTCTCCCCAAAGCACTGAAGGAAAAAAATGCAGGAAGTGCCCTTTAAGAAGGGGGTGTGACTTAGTCACATACTTCCTGCTGATTGGCTGTCCGTCACTAGAGAAGGAGTGACTTTGAAGGTCAGTTCGTCTGAGTGACAGGTAGGGTAGACAGTAAATAAAAGAACATACGTCACTAGATGCAGGTGCATGTGAACAAGCCATGTACTTTGTTTTGAGAACAGATTCATTGTTTTTAGAAAGGACGGGAGACCGAAAGCAAGCTATGTCTAGCACTTTTCCTTCGTTCCAAAAACAGTTCAAACAAATACGAAGGATTGTTCATTCAACTTTAGACACTTATTCTGCATAGAGCAGACAGTTTAAAGCAAGATCATTCTGAGATGTTCTCTTAACTTTGGCATATTTAAAATATACCAGCTTAGTAAAATCATCATTAAATGACAAAAATATACTGTTGATCAATTCTGAATTAACACACATTAAAGAGAAAGTTCAATCTGATTAATTAGTGTCCATTAATTCATAATAATTGTAAAAATAGTGTCCTTGAGAGCTTCAAGAAGGTGTAGCACTGAGAGTTTCAGAGAGATGCAGAGAGGTGTACTTAAAGGTCAAGCCTAAAATATCAGAGGTTAGGTGTATCACTACACCGCTCATTTGGGAATAAACAGCGAACTCCAGGAGAAGCTACATGAGCTCTAGGAGAAGCTACGTGAGCTTCGTGACTGCGAGCTGCTCTGGAAGCCAGCCCCGAGCCTCCTTTCATCGCGCCCGCCGTGGAAGCGCCACAAGCGGCTTGACAGAAAGCGGAAGCCAGCCCGGAGCCTCCCTTCACCGCGCCCGCAGTGGAAACGCCACAAGCGGCGTGACAGGAAACAGAAGCGGGGCAAACGTGGAGGTATCAGAGCTAGGCTAGCAGCTAGCCCACACAGGCCGGCTATTCCATCCATGGTTTTGGCTAACGTGCGCTCCTTGGACAACAAATTGGATTATATACGCCTGCTACGAACGACACAAAAGACTGTGAGAGACTGTTGTGTGTTTGTATTCACGGAAACATGGCTTAAAAACAACGTTCCGGACCATGCTGTTCAGTTGGATCAGCTAACATGCTACAGAGCGGACCGAACCCTCGAGGGAGGTAAGACACGGGGAGGGGGGCTCTGTGTTTACATCAACAACGCATGGTGTCTGGATGCTGCTGTGGTCTACAAGCACTGCTCACATTTAGTGGAGTTTATGACTATTAAATGCAGACCATTCTATTTACCGAGGGAATTTACAGCTGTTATGATTGTTGCTGTATATATCCCTCCAAGCTCCAACAGCAAAGTTAGAAGTGAGGCTCTGAATGAACTATATCTGCACATCAGTGAGCAGCAAACAGCCCATCCTGATGCTTTTCTCATCACGGCTGGTGATTTCAACAAAGCAGATTTAAAGAGTGTATTTCCAAAAACATACAGAAACATAAACTTTGCAACAAGAGGAAACAACACACTGGACCAAGTTTACACCACCATAAAAAATCCCTACAGAGCACTCCCCCTCCCCCACATTGGTGCTTCTGACCATATATGTGTCATGCTAAAGCCTGCATACAGGCCGCTGGTGAAAGTCACAAAACCAGTCCGCAAACAGATACGAGTGTGGCCAGAGGGGTCTTCAGAGGCACTCCAGGACTGTTTTGACACCACAGATTGGGGTATGTTCAAAGAAGCTGCTACCACAAACAACAACACATGTCTCCAGGAGTACTCAGACACTGTATGTTCATACATCACCAAGTGCATTGATGATGTAACCAACCTCAAGACCATCACTGTTCGGGCTAATCAGAAGCCATGGCTGACAGCAGAGGTTTACAGACTCCTGAAAGCCAGGAATGCTGCCTTCAAAGCGGGAGATCAGGTGGGCCTGAGGGCAGCCAGAAAGAACCTGGACCGGGGCATCAAAAAGGCCAAGAAGCAGTATTCCAGGAAAATAGCTCACCGTTTCAAGGACAGCAAGGATACACGCAGTCTGTGGCAGGGAATACAGACCATCACAAACTACAAACCATCCCCCCAGACCTGTGACAGCTCAGCCTCTGCGCTGAATGAACTGAATGAGTTCTTTGCTCGGTTCGAGGCAAGTAACAGCACACCTGCACATAAACTCCCCCCCTCTCCTGATGGCCAGGTGCTGGCGCTGTCCTCAGACAGCGTAATAATAATAATAATAATTAATTCAATTTATAACGCACTTTTCATTACTGAAAATCTCAAAGTGCTACACATATATTGAATGCTACACACATTCATAAACCGGTGGCGGCAGACTACCATGCAAGGTGCTTTCCAGTCCTACCGGGAGCAACTCAGGGTTAAGTGTCTTGCCCAAGGACACAACAACACATGGTGCGGGTCCCGGGAGTCGAACCGCCAACTTTCCGATCGGGAGACGACTGCCATTACCACTACACCACGGCCGCCGCGTAAGGCGATCATTCATCAAGATTAACGCCCGGAAGGCCTCTGGTCCTGACAACATACCTGGTCGTGTGCTGAAGGACTGTGCAGGGGAACTCGCAGCGGTCTTCACGGACATCTTTAACATCTCACTGAGCCAGGCCATCGTCCCCACCTGTTTCAAAGCCACCACCATCATCCCTGTCCCAAAGAAGGCAACGCCCGCATGCCTCAATGACTATCGCCCAGTAGCACTCACCCCCATCCTGATGAAGTGCTTTGAACGGCTAGTCATGAAAAGCATCACATCTGTCCTCCCTGCCTCCCTGGATCCCTTCCAATTTGCATACCGACCTAATCGCTCAACCGACGATGCCATCTCCTCTGCCCTCCACACAGCTCTCACACATCTGGACACGAAGGACTCTTATGTTAGAATGCTGTTCATCGACTTCAGCTCAGCATTCAACACCATCATCCCCCAACAGCTCATCCTTAAACTGGACAGTCTGGGGCTGAACACCTCAATGTGTAACTGGCTGCTAGACTTCCTGACCGGGAGACCACAGACAGTACGGGTCGGGAGTAACACATCTAGCACCATCACATTGAACACAGGGGCCCCACAAGGATGTGTGCTGAGCCCCCTTCTATTCACCCTGCTAACACACGACTGCACACCATCATACAGCTCCAACCACTTCATCAAGTTTGCGGACGACACAACAGTGGTGGGTCTCATCAGCAACAACGATGAGACGGACTACAGGAACGAGGTGAGCCGCCTGGCCTTGTGGTGCGGACACAACAATCTCACTCTCAACGTGGAGAAGACAAAGGAGATTGTTGTGGACTTCAGGAAGAGGGATGCCCAACATGCCCCTCTGACCATCAACAGCACCGCAGTGGAGAGAGTAGACAGCACCAAGTTCCTCGGAGTGCATGTCTCAGAGGACCTGTCCTGGAGCAGGAACACTGCATCACTGGCCAAGAAGGCTCACCAGCGTCTCTACTTTCTCCGCAAGCTGAAAAGGGCTGGAGCTTCAACCCCCATCATGTGCACCTTCTACAGGGGTGCCATAGAAAGTGTCCTGACCAGCTGCATCACGGTGTGGTTTGGTGCATGTACTGCATCATGCCGCAAGAGCCTCCAGCGCATCGTGAGAGCAGCTGAGAAGATCGTCGGCACCTCCTTCCCCTCACTGCAGGACTTACACAGCAACCGCCTCACTCGGAAAGCCCACTGCATGGCAGGTGATCCCACACACCCACTACACAGCTGCTTCAGCCTGTTGCCATCAGGGAGGAGACTGAGAAGTCTCCAGGCTCGAACCAGCAGACTGAGTGACAGCTCTGTTCATCAGGCAGTCAGGATGCTAAACACTCTGCCTGCTCTGCCCCCCTCCCATTTGAACTGCCTTAACACTAAAAACTTTCTCACACATTACCACACAACACAAAGATTTTAACACTGGACTCTGTGTCATCAAACGGGTTATTCACTAAACTCTCGGTCATGTGCTCATTCAGTTTGCACTACTTCTCATATTTGCACTAATGTTTGTATTACATCACTGCCTATAGTCATAATACTGTTTACATTCTCTGTTTACATACTACTGGTTACATTCAATGTTTACATTTATTAATACTGTTTACATTTATTACTACTGCTTACATTTATTACTACTGTTTACATTTACACTACTTTTATATCTACACCACTGCTGATACATATACAGTATTCTCTGACCAGCCTTATTTAAGGATGCCCAATGTGCCTTACTGCATATGCCACTTTTGCCTCTATAACAACATCAACTACTACCTCATACATATACTGTGTACATTAACTCATATGCTGCTTTGCCACTTTGCAAATGTCAATGCTAGAACCTTTAGTTTATTTTATAGTTATACTTTTTATACTTTTTTATACTAGTATGCAAAAACTCAGGACAGTATTATGTTCATTAAATGTTTAGTGTTTTAGTTTTAGTTTTAGAGTTGGTGTAAATTTTTATACTCTTATACCATTATGCAAAAACTCAGGACAGTGTCACAGTTTTACTATTTTATGCTTATGTCTAATATTATATGTTTCAGTGTTTCAATGTTTAAATAGTTACTGTTGCACCGAGGGACTGAGAGAAACGAAATTTCAATTCTGTGTATGTCCTGTACATATTGCAGTTCTGACAATAAAGTTGACTTTGACTTTGATATTGTCCAAAAATAACCTGGAGACAGTAATGCACGCATTCATTACATCTAGACTTGATTACTGCAATTCACTCCTGTTTGGTATCAGTCAGACCACAATTGCACGACTACAACTGGTCCAGAATGCAGCAGCCCGATTTTTAACCAGTACAAGCAAAAGTGAGAACATTACACCAGTCTTGGCCTCCCTGCACTGGCTACTAGTTCACCTTCGAATCCAGTTCAAAATACTCCAGTAGGCCTATGTCTACAAATCGCTGAACAGTCTCCGCCCCACCGTCTCTCTGATTTGCTACAGCCGTATGTCCCACCACGTTCTCTGAGGTCAGCGGACCAGTTACTTCTCACAGTTCCAGGAACTCGTCTTAAGCGCAGAGATGACAGGGCCTTCTCTGTAGCAGGCTCAAGACTTTGGAATGAGTTACCTCTGCTCGTCAGACAGGCCTGCTCCCTCTCGGTTTTCAAATCCTTTTTAAAAACCCACTACTATTCCGTAGCTTTCAACAACAGATGATCTGTGTTTGAACCCGTTTGCTTCACACAGGTTAGTCGTTATGTTTATTACCTGCAACATTTTTATGTCTATATTCTGTTTTTACTTAATTTTGTATGTAGCTTATGTGTTTCCTGTTTTTTGTCTGTTTGTACAGCACTTTGGTCTTGTTGCTGTTTTAAGTGCTCTATAAATAAAATGGTATAGTATGGCTAATTTTGTGTGTGGTACCTTTTTTGATCACTCTATGGCAGTATAAGACAGTTTGAACCGAAGGATGGATAGTGAGGGAGCGAGCAACGTGTCTCTTTAAGAAAAATGGGAGGGAGGCCCCTTACGTGACATGGGCTGTCTCTCTTTGGTTCTCAAAATGGCAGACACTCAGTGCGGATTGAGCTCTTTAGCATAACATTTGTCACAAAAGGCTTTTAATAAATAAAAAAATCAATAAACATGTTCTCAGCTTCCTTTTACAGAGAAAAACAACTTTTTACACGAAGGCACATGTTTCAACTGTGAATTTTGGAGCTTTGACAAGACAGAGGGTTTTTTCCCCCCGAGGTTGGCCTGTTAGCTTAGCTTGTAGCTTAGCTTCTCAGCTTAGCTGCTTTTATCCAAAAACACAATTTTGGATGGTTAAAATGGATTTTAAAGAGAAAAGAGAAAGGGAAGGGTCAGTGAAGAGCACCGGAGTTGAGCCTTTTGTCATCCAGTGTCTTCAGTAGAAAGAGAGAGACATGAAGAAACAATAAAGACAATAAATGAAAATGAGGTTGATAATTTTCATTTATCATGCAATTACTGTAATTGGTTTATTGTTTATCACGACAGGCCTAGGTCTATGTACTTTTCAATGTGTAAAATGTACATCCAACATGAAGTAATAAGGATTAATACAGCTTTTCTTTTCAGTAGCATTCTAACAGATGGTTATAGTAAAAAAAAAATGGTGCTTTTTTATGTTTAACGTCTATTTATATGAATTTATGTCCAAGCAGCTAAAATAATTGATGATAGAAAATGGAAGAGTTGTAGCCATTCTTGGCTATTACCACATCAAATTTTAGCTCATTATCAGTAAAACTGACAAAGTTATAGAAGTATTTGTATTGGCTAATGTTGATTAGTTGTGGTGGCCATCTTTATATGGCCAATAGCTAATATGTACATCCAAAGATAACTAAGTTTCATTAAAATCAGTTCAGTCTAGGGATGTGCCGATCAGGTTTTTTGAAACCGATACCGATCACCTATGTGTGACGATCACCGATACCGATCACAATTACCGATTGCCTATATGTGAGCCGATCACATACCGATACCGATCACCTATGTGTGACGATCACCGATACCGATCACAATTACCGATTGCCTATATGTGAGCCGATCACATAAACCGATCACCGATCACCGATCAAATGGCTTACCTGTAATTTATGAGTGCTGCTTCTGGCTACAAGATCTGAAAACTTTTCAGATCTTGTAGCCAGAAGCAGCACTCATGTTATTTTCAGAACCATAAAATCACCATAATTCAGACAAAAACATATTTTTACTAATTTATTTCAGAGAACAAAGTAAATAAAAGTAATTATCAACTGCATTATCAAAGAAAAATGTTTACCTTACTAACTTTCAATAAAAAAAAAAGGTTTTTTATTGTTTTAAAAAAAAACACATCTATTACTTCATATAAAAAACTAAAATACCCCATTTGCTACTTAAAGCTGCACTGTTGGCTGTTTTTACAAATGGCTTTATAAATACGTAAAGTATCATTATTATTATTTTTTAATAATTTCGTGCTTTTTTGAACAACTTCCTGCGGGAACCAGGTGGCGGTAATGCGCTTAATATGAGTTCGCCAACCGCCATTAAACTCTATAGAAGAAGAAGAAGAACCAGGAAATACCGCCTCCACACTCGGCAGTCGGCTTTTGGAGGACTGTTTCTCCCATAAGAGGATGCCTCATACGGATAAATTAACTGGAAACACTCCCTGAACTCTGTGAATGTCTCAGGACTGGAGCAGCAGCCGCGATCGCTCCGCCGAGCGCTCCCACAGCACCGCGCGAGACCAGCAGCTCATGGTATGAGCTAAGGCTAACATGCTAAACCAGAGCTGCCGCAGACAGCCGGCTTTGTGCGATCAGAGGTTCCTGGAGCTCGCCTCGATGTCGGACTGGAAGCAGAAGATATCGGGGGACACCCAGCTAACTTGGAATAACAAAGCCGACAGCCTTTTTGAAGCCGCAGCTAAACTGGACTGCCCGTAACTGCGCAGCGGAGCGGACTCGGTGGGGCTACTCGGTGGGGCTACATGCTAACAGGTGTTGCTTATGGCGGCGCTGGCAGACGGCTTTTGGTAAGTTATTAAAACGTATTAAAACATTTTAATGACGAATTAGGTTTGTTGTGTTGAAGGACTTCGTTGAAATTCCTCCACGAGGTACTTTTTCGTCGCACGTTTTGCAGTTAGCAAACTTCGCATCACAGGCTCTGTGATCGGTAATTGAAGGCAAAAGCCGATCACATCCGCTTTAATGATTATCGGTGA